>PVJI01000716.1:0-232507 GCA_004026765.1 Micronycteris hirsuta | reverse complement strand
AGAAAAAATAAAAGAATAGGTGAATCATAGTTGGCCCATATTTCTGCCTCAGCGAGAGGATGATGGGTTTAACCGCTCTCCCTGTCCATACACATTCACTCAGTCCCCACATCTTGTGGATTAGACCCTTTCATACCTGCCTGTCCTCACAGTCCACCTGGGTTGCTGGGATGGCCCCCTCACACGTCTCTTTGCCTTCTATTTGCATCCCTACCTTCACATCTTTCCTCTAGGCAGAGCTTCATAGGTGCTAAGTGCAGGCGATCAGTTTTTGCCTCAATCCATTATAGACTAATATTTTAATGAAACATAAACAAATGAATTACTAAAAAAATTAAATGAAAATAACAGACGTGAAAAATAAGAGTCCGTTTAAAATTTTTTATTAGGTTAAATAGTCCTGAAAGTGCTCTCTCAACTTGCTATGAAAGTTCTAACCATTTACGCCGACTTTCTGTACTCCTTCCCTTGGACTGGTGAAACAGCCATGGTACTTTGGGCAGCGGTACCGAAGATCTGCATGGCGCCATACTAGGGTCTCTACTCGTGTGGCTTTCTAGATTTAAATGTCAATCATTTGAAATTAAATTAGTGAAAAATTTACTTCCTCAGTTGCTTGAGCCACATTTTCCATGCTGAATAGGCTCTTGAGACCATGGTCCTGCATCGATATTGCAGATACCGAGTATCTCCAGCATCGCGGGACGTTCTGTCTGTAATGCTGCTGTGTATTCTTGCTGCTCCAACGGCGGTTCCTGGCGCAGGAGCACTGGTTTCACACAGGAACTTGTTAGAAATACACGATCTTAGGCTCGAACCTATGGGAACAGAACCTGCATTTTAGTGAGTTTCCGAGATGGTCCACATGCACTTCAGACTTAGAAGCCCTACTCCAGGGTATTTCCAGGGCCATCTACAACCCAACTCTGATGAGTCGCCTCTCTGATCTCCCCATAACTGTCTAGAGGAACTCTGTCCAAGATGGTAAGCACAAGCTACATGTGGCTATTTAAATTTATATTAATTAAAATTTAATAAAATAGAAAACTATTTCCACAGTCCCACTCGCCATAGTTTCAAGTACTTAATAGTCACATGTGACTAGCGGCTACTATTTGGGGCAGCAGATACAGAACATTTTCTTTACTGAAACCAGTTTGATTGGACAGGGCTGATCTAGACTCCAGCTTAGCATCCAGAGTTCAGCATCATCTAGTCACTGCCTCTTTCTCAAACTTTAGATCCCACGATGCCCCAGGGTGACCCTTCTCTCTAACAGGAATGATCGTATAATTTAACACCTGTGTGCCCTCACACCTGCTGTTCCTTTGTCTTGAGCACAATTTGTTTCCTTCTCCCTTCCCTGCTCACCTCTCCATATTCTTCTACTGATCTGTATGTCAAAATTCATCCATGGGTCAGCTGTTCAAAAGGCTTTTCTACACTTTTGTCAAAACTTGTAGAACTGTATGCTTAATATGACCCAAAAGCTTTTCTAGAAACCCTCCATACCTTCTCCCGCCAGATGCAGATACACACACAATTTAGACTGTCCCCTTTCATTACTTAGGTAGAAGCCTATATATGCATGTGTTACAGCCTTTGTTATTGTTGGTTTATTCTTTCCGTTTAGGTCAGCTTTACTCTGTCTCAGCCCTTTTCACATTTTGGGCCAGGTAATTCTTTGTTAGGAAAGCTGTCCTGTGCATTGTAGGATATTTAGCAGCATTTTTGACCTCTACCCACTGGATGCCAGTTAACACCCCTCACTGTGACCACCAAAAATGTCCTTAGAAATTGTCGAATGTCCCCTGGGAGACAAAATTGCCAATGGTTGAGAACAACTACTTTAGACCTATATACTCTGTAAGGGAAGTCTCTCAAGGTCTATGAGATACTTTTAATCAATAGCATTTTATGATGAACCCTTTTAACTTGATCTTATCTGGGAAGCACTTTATCTGCCCTTCCATTCTAAATAATAGCTGTGCTGGATAGAGTATTCTTGGATATAGGTCCTTGCCTTTCATGGCTTTTAATACTTCTTTCCAGCCCCTTCTTGCCTGCAAGCTTTCTTTCGAGAAATCAGCTGTTAGTCTTATGGGAACTCCTTTGTAGGTAACTGTCTCCTTTTTTCTTGCTGCTTTTAAGATTCTCTCCTTATCTTTAATCTTGGGTAATGTAATTATGATGTACCTTGGTGTGTGATTCCTTGGGTCCAACTTCTTTGGGACTCTCTGAGCTTCCCGGACTTTATTACATGAAATGTTGAAGGACTTATCTAAGAAATAAAAGAAGATTGCCCTGGCTGGTGTAGCTCAGTGGATTGAGCACGGGCTACAATCCAAATGGTCACCAGTTCGATTCCCAGTCAGGGCACATGCCTGGGTTGCAGGCCAGATCCCCAGTGGGGGCCATGTGAGGGGCAACCATACATTGCTGTTTCTCTCCCTCTCATTCTTCCTCTCTTCTCTTCTGTCTAAAAATAAATAAATAAAATCTTAAATAAAAAGAAATAAAAGAAGATAAAAACTATGAACAGTAAAATGACAACAAACTCACAACTACCCACAACGGAATCTAAAACATAAATGAGAACAAAAACAAACTAAACAAACAACTAGAACAGGAACAGAATCACAAAAATGGAGATCACATGGAAGGTTATCAGTGAGGAGAAAAGGGGGAGAGTGGGGGAATGAGAAGCGTAAATGGTAGGTACAAAATAGACAGGGGGAGGTTAAGAATAGGATGGGAAATGGAGAAGCCAAAGATATTGTATGTATGACCCATGGACATGAACTAAGGTAGGGGAAATTCTAGTGGGAGGGGGTTGCAGGGTAGAGGGGAGAAAAGGGAGAAAAAATTGGGACAACTGTAACAGCATAATCAATAAAATATACTTTAAAAAAAGAATCCATAGCACTTTGGTTTCAGCACACAGTTGGTACTGTGTTGGCACCAATATTGAATGAATGATTGTCTGGAAAAATCTGTCATCATCAGATGTTTTCTTCCCTTGCTTCCTAATTTCATTTCCTGGGTGAGCCCACGGACCAGGAGAGAGGGCCCCACGGACAGGACAATCCGTGGTAAGATATGTCTCCCATGTCCAGCTGGTTTGGTTGGCCAACCTACAATGGATGGGCGGACAAGATGACCAACCTCCTAAATTGAAAACTGGGGCTATGAGAGAATTGGAGGTGAAACTCTGTAATGCACAGTTTTATTATTTTAATTATGAGCCAGATTTGCCAAATCGATCAGGTTTTCGACTAGTTCTCAGCACAGGACTTTTGGATTTGTGGCAAACTGAAAAGATGATGCGTTCCAGTCCACAGGTAGAAGCGCTTGTTAGGTCCTGCACTAGTCATCATTAGCATTGTGAAAGAGCGTACCGGTTTGGGGCTGCATCACTTAGAGCCAATCAAGTGCAGAGTTATAGGATGATGAAGCTCATGATCTGGAAGCCCTAAGTTTTGTAGTCTGCTGCTCTCTGCTGCCCACCAGGAGGTCCCCTGGCACTAGAGCAATGTTATAGGAGGGTGACCCAGCTGAGCTCTACAGAATTCCTCCGGCCATGTATAAGGGGTCCAGAAGTTATGTGCCAGGTCTGTAGCTGCTGTGGGGTGTGCTTTTCTGCTTTTCTCTTCTTTCTAGAATCCTCTCAGAGGACTGACCCCCACTGTCCACATTCTGAAAGCCCGATCTCATAATGCCCTTCATGCTACCCAGAGGTTTCGCATGTGTCCATGCCAGCCTCTAATGCATCGCCATTCTCTTCCTTTGGACTGGCGTTAAGAGGGTTAAGTCCCCTCCCCTGTCTAGGTTCACCGTTTTTGCCACTGCCTTCCTAACGCTTGATCCACCTTTGATTCCAGCAGGTGTGGTACGACACCCTTCCAGTAGCTGAGCTGGCATCTTGCTGTGACCCTGCCGCAATACTGAATTAGGCTCCCTACGGAAAGGCGTATGCGTTCCTTTGTGGCATGTCTGATGAAGCACACATACAGTAAAATTTACTGTCTTTACTTTAAGTTCAGTGGTATTAAGTACGTCCACATTGCTGCACATGCATCACCACCATCCTTCAGGACGCTTTCCATTGTGCAGAACTGAAACTCTGAACCCGTTAAACAGTAACCCCCAGAACTCTCTCCGGCCAGCCCCTGGCAACCACCACCCTACTTTTCCTTCACTCTCCAGCCTTTGTAACAGATGTTCTACTTTGCTGTTCGTATCAGTTTGGCTTTTTTATTTTTTAAGATTCCACATAAAAGTGAGATCATGCAATATTTGTCTTTCTGCGTCTGGCTTATTTTACTTAGCATAATGTCCTTTATGTTCATTCACATTGTCACAAATGGCAGGATTTTCTTCTTTTTTAAGACTGCATAATATTTTAGTGTGTGTGTGTGTGTGTGTATAAAATATTTTCTTTATCCATTCACCTGGCAATGGACATTTAGGTTGTCTCCATATCTTGGTTATGGTCAAAAATGTTGCAGTGAACATGGGGATACAGGTATTGCCACAAAAGCCAAAGAAAATAAAACCAATATCTTGAGGAAATATGTATATGTTTCTTTGCTGCAGCGGTGAGTCCCCTTTTCCACTCCAGGACGTGGCTGCCCCAGGCCTGGCACACTCTCAGCCCTGGGCATCTGCGTTTAGCTCCCTTTGTAACTCAGCCGATGGTCAGTTAGATGGACTGAGAGAATGACCACCAGGTCACCTGAGACCCTGATAACCACAGAGTCATGAAGCTTTGTTCCAGATTTTTATTTCGTCCCATCAAATATTTATCAAGTACCCACTGTGTTCTAGCCCCTCAGATACGATTAAGATGCTGCTGTGAGCCCCCAGCTTCTGGTCATTTAGTGGGAATAGAAATGAAGCAAAAACATGATTACAGTATGTAGGGAAAGAATGTACAAAGGGATACGGTAACACAGATAAAGCATGAATCACAATGATGATGAGAATAAATATTTTCTTGCAAGGGTGTACTTTATACCAGAATCCATCCTGGTCATTTTTAATAAGTTTACATGTCTGTTTCAAGTCTGAACCATTTGGTTGGTGGACAGGTATCTGAGATATGGGAAACTCCTTTATAGAAATTGATGCTTGGTGGAGCTTTGTTCTTTCATTTTCTTTAAAAAACTTTTTTATTGTCATAAAAAATACAGTTAGAAAAGTACACAATTCTTGAGCATATAGCTCAGTGAACTGTCACAGTCTGAGCTCCCCCATGTAACCCGTGCTCTGACATGCAGTGTAAGAAATGGGACAGTTCCAGCATCCCGGGGGTCCTCACACTGCCCGCCTTACCCTCCTCCCACAGCCCTGTGCCCTTCCAGATGCTGCTGCCTTCCCACCCCCCACCCCTCCGGGCAAATCTCCTGACTTTAACAGTATAGGTTAGCTGTGCTGTTTCGTACTTAAAATCAACAGAAATACACAGCATGCACTCTTTTCTATCTAGGTTCTTTCACTCAATATGGTGTTCGTAAGACTCATCCATATTGTCACATGAAATTGTAATTCTCATTGGTTTTTAATACTCCATTGTGTGAGTGTTCCAACATTTGTTTATCCATTGTACTGTTTCGGGCATTTTGATTGTTTCCAGTTTTGATCTGTTCTCAATAGCTTGCTATGGATTTTCTAGTGTGTGTCTATGTTGCACATATGAGCAAGCATGTCTGCTGGGCGTGTAGCTCAGAGTGAAATTACTGAGTTATAAGCGTCATGTGCTTGAATGCTGAGTGGAGTAGATATGCGTACGATCAGCTCGTGAACCGGTGGAAGCCAGCTTGGCGCACCACTGGTTACAGGCAGTGCACATGTCCGACTTTAATAGATGCCACCAATGAGTGTTCCAAGGTGGGTTCACTCAGTGCCGCATTTTGAGGAGCAAATGAGAGTAGCCGGAGGGTTAAAAAAAGCAAGCAAGCAGAAAGGGCATTCCAGAAATGTGCAGTGTATGATTGTCGAAATCGGTCGTTACTGGTTCAGCCATGGGCATGAATTTGAAATCCTGCCGTGGGTTCGCCTGGCTTATTCTTGCCTGAAATTTCCAGCCACTAATGGAATGTAACACTTTACCCTTTTTGAACTTCTTCCTTCTCAACGCAGCACCACATTAAAGGTCAACTGTAAAATTTCCACATCCTATTAAATACTGTTCTTAGAACCGGATATTATACTTCCAAATGCTACCCTTGTTCAAAGACATATGTGTTCTTGTTGTGGGAGGATACAGTGAGCATGAAATTTTTTGTTTGAAAATCCAAATTATTTTTTTTGGCCTTAGTCGTCTTTGTTTTGACTTTGTTGATCTGGCAACAATTGATGAATTGTTTTGGAGTAGAAGATTACTAGATTAAAAACAGTATTTTGCTAAAAATAGACCTCTTGCCTGATTACCATTGTCTCAGGAGACAATGTGAGTGAGTGTCTGTTTCTATTTACCACAATGTTAAATATCATGCAGAACATAGTGCTGACTGGATTAACCCCTTTTTGTTTACGATATTATGGTTCAAATTTATTTTTCCCTTTGTTAGAATCTACATTCAGAGGGCTCAGGTCACATAGTAAATATGCTGAATGAGTAGCGATTTCTGAGGTAATTGCTTCACAAAATCATTTCCCCTAAAAGGTAGCACAGTTGTGCCTTTGCCTAGCCCGATTTGTGTAACTTTTATTTGGGTTAAGAGGTTGTTTATTAGACATTTTTGAATATATGCTGTATATATGATTTTATAGCCTTTGTTCCTGACATATAGAAATACATGTGCAATTTTGTGAAAATGGTAATCTTATATGCAGTATATTAATTCATATAAAGTATCCCATTTATAAACCATGCTGTAAATCATTCTATTGGGTGAATAATATTAAAGGTATCTAGAGATAAAGTGTAACAGCATAATAAAAATATAGTACAATAAAGTAGAAGTTGATCCTGAAATATAAGAATATTCTATTAGAAAACATATATAATCACTACCTCAACAGACAAAAGGAGGAAAACCATGTGATCATACTGATTAAGTGACAAAAAGATATGTGACAAAATTTAACATCTATTCCTAATAATTTTAAAAACATTTAGAAATTAGGAATAGTAAGATATTACCTCAAACTAACAACCAACATCATACATGGCCGTAGTATTCTGGGGCATCCCCATTAAACTGAGAAGGAGCCAGGGTTTTTCACTGTCCTTCATATTAGTGAACACAGTTCACTGAGATGAAATAAGCACCATGAATGTTAGAAAAGAGAAGCCACTTTATAATTTATGTGACATAATTGTCTACCCTAAAAACATGAGGTCAACTAAAAAGATAATCCTCATATGAGTTCAATGAGAATATTTCCACAATAAATATATGAAATCAGAAGTTCCCTTATGTTTAGTAATCACACATTGGTAAAAATGACATTTAAAACAGCAACCCAAAATATAAAATATCTACATTTTTTAAAACCTTATGAGGTATACATAGTGTTCATATATCTTTAAAAATTTAAAGTGTTCTCAAGGCTATCAAAATAATTATAAATAAAAATCCCATATTTTACATGGAGTCATATTTTAAAGATACACTCTATTCCCTAATTAAATTCATGCAAATACAGTCAAAGTTAGAAATTTATTTTCAAATTTGGGAAATAATTTAAGTTAATCTGATTTTTTTTTGAAGAAAGTACTTGAGAAACACTAAGAGGGAATTTTGCTAATCAAAATGCAAAACCTATTACAAGACAATTAATGCTGCATTTTTATTGACAGGGAAGCAGCACATCAGTACAACAGAATAAAAAGTTCACAAACACACTAGTACTGTAAAAAATCACATAACAAAGGTACTAAATTCATTGGGTAAGAGTACATTGTCTGATAAGAGGCAGAAGCTATGAAAAGAAAGTAAAAATACATTCGACAGCATTATTGAAAATTGTTTATTGTTTCCACATAAAACAATCCTCAAATTAAAAGACAAAAATGCAAAGGCAACAAACAAAACAAAGCCAGCTAGGAATAATATTTTGCAAACTAGATGACATTTAGAAGCGTTAATTCATTATTCTGTAACTAGACTATAAGAAAAACAGAAAAATGGGCAAAGAATTTATATGGGCAATTAACAACAGAGAAAAGGAAAAAAAAAGGAAAGAGATACGAATATGGGTGTAAGAAAATAATCAAATTCACTAGTAACCAAAGAAAGACAAATTAAAAGAATATTTATTTTCACCCATAAAGTTGCCTTTTTTCCTAAAACTAAGATGCAGGGCTTGGCAGCGCTCACAGCAAACACCACTCTGAGCTGTCTCACAGAAAATTTAAATTGACTCAGCTTTTCTGAGTGGCTTTTAATGTCTTTATTGAAAGCATAAAAGTCTTCAAGTCCTTTGATCCAACAGTTTCACTTTTAATGTATTATTCTAAAGAAATGATAAGAGCGGCCAGAAATTACAAAAAAGTTCATCAGGGTGTACTGATCAAGAACATAATAAATTGGAAAATAAACTATAAATATTTAAACAATAGAAAATCAATGAAATAATTACAATATATGTCTATAAGAGAATCTTATGCAAGCTTTAAAAATGATGTTGCCAAATTAAATTATACATAAAAATGCTCATGTTCTTCTGTCAAGAGAAATATGTAGTCTACAAAGGAAAATGAAAAGATCTTATTATTTTTCTTCTTGAAAGGTAATTCCTAGAAGCTGTATGGATAAGCACCAAAATAACAGTGGTTTTCTCTGGTTGGTGGGATTATGCGTGATTTTAATTTTCTTATTTGTACTTGCCTCATATTTGCAATTTTTTATACAATGGCCACATACAACTATTATAATTTATCATAATAAAATTATATTTTATTTTACAAGAGATGTATTTTGGTTTGTAAAAACAAATCAGGAATTGAATGATAGAATTATTTATTAATTCAGAGTTTGAAAGAGGAATCTCTATTCACTATTTTCCTCATTACTACTTAATTGGATAATCTAGGTTTTTCATTAACTTTAATGTAGACACAAATAGAATCCGTAGTATCATTTAGGCACCAACCATGGGATTAATTAGCTGTTTACATAATTGGATCTTAGTTTAAGCAATCATACCTATGCAAAGAATGTCTTTTTCTTTGCAAAACCAATGAAGTACCAACTTTTAAAATTAATCCTGTTAACTTTTAAAAAGCTTGCCTAGTATCCCAAGGAAAAATTAGAATATACAAGTTAAAGGTGACCTTGAAAGATGGAGAGATTTGAATTCAATATTTACCTGTTCTTTAAGGATTTAAAATCATTGTCAAAAAAGAAAAGGTCTGAAGTTATTGTCTGAAGACAAAATCTCTTCCATAGAAGTTATGCACTCTGGGTGGCCCTGCTAGGATTAGAGAAATGAACAAGTAAGTGATGATTTGTACTCTCAGGAAATTTATTAGGCTATAAGGTAGCTTGGAGAGTGTTGGTGGGAATAGGCAAGGTAGGACTGTGGTTTTAGTAAAGTGACTTAAAGGGCTGGCAGATTACCCAGATGGAAATATCTGGCAGGTATTTGGGAATATGGAATTGGTCCTTGAATCAGACATGCCAGTGGCAATGGTACTGATGTGGGAATCCGTTGCCAAAGTGACAGCTGAAGCTCTATGAAAGCATGAATTTGAGGTGAGTTCAGAGCCTCCTTGTAGCTCAACTCTAACTCCAGGGAACACTCTTCTCGTTCTATTCCTGGAGTTATGCTTCAGGGCAAATCACTCACATCAACTCCATTCAAAACAATGCTCCTTCCAGCTCTTCATGCAAAATGGCCCATACTAGATGAGTCCACTAGCACAGTACGTCCGAGGAGGTACAGGATACAAATTTATATGTGCAAATTTATTTGTTATAAAACAAAAGGTGCACATGTACTCACCTGTAAAAGGGGAAGGGGCAAACAGGAATCAGTGAATGGGTGAAAAGAAGAGCGATATGGAGCAAAATTTCAGGGATTATTTAGCTCATGCTGTCAAACGTTATATTCTAAGGTGGTGAGAACTGAGACGGGCCACTGGGCCTAAAAGTATAAAGAAATGGGTAAATCTCGCAGATCAAGGAGTCCACTGACTTAAAAGGGAAGGAGAAGACATCAAGGCACTTGGAAGCAGAAGCTGGTGCCTGGAAAGGAATGGAAAACTCTGGGTTCAGAGTATAGTATCATTGATTGAATGACTTCTGTTTCTGTTTAGGAAACCTGCCTGTGTTTCTATGTAGAACAAAAGAAATCGGAGGGAGTGGGGAAATTAGAGGTACAAGAGAAAGGGGGAATGGCTAATTATACAGTCCTGAGGAAAGCAGAATGGGATTGGATCAACATACCAAGGCCAGGATTGACCCTAGAAAAGAGAAGACTGGCCCATTTCTCAGAGATGGGATGAGACCGAGGTGAACAGGAAGCCAACTCCTTCCGGAAGAGAGGCAAGTTAAGTCATTGAACTTAAAATTGGGTTAAATGTGAAATAAAGGGAGAGGCCCGAAGTCATCAACAAGCCCTCATAAGCTTCCAGAGAGCCCTTTTATGAGCTTTTCCTCATTAACTTTCCTGTGGCGACTATAGAAATAATTTTAAGCCATCTTATGCAAGGCAGTACTAATATTATACACCTTAATAATAAAGTCACCATCAGATGTAAGGAATAGGGGACCAATTTAGAGATTTTTTGCAAATAGGCCAGTGGTGGGTGTGGATAGATTAGAGATAGTGCTGAATGCAGTTTGCAAAAGTGTTAAGTCTTGTGTCTGGTAAATCGTGTTTAGTTTTACCAAATACTGCTTCACTGTTTTCTGTAACATGTTTTCTCTTTCTAATGCTTGGGAAAAAAAAAGATTGTCAGACTAGGTATATTCTGTGATGCCATCTCTCTCTTTTTTTTTTTTTTTTTTTTTTGGTAAATAAAGTTTAATTTTCTTCAAACTTTTATAATTTTCTCTTTCACCTCAAGTTTTATCATTAATCATTTATTTCACATCCTAGCACAACCAGATATTTACACTTTAAAATAAATGCATCTTCTTTGCTCTTAGAACATAATCATAAAACAAAAACATATTCATTATTTTGCATATATATTTGTATTTTTTTGCCACCAATGTATTTAGTGGAGTTTCAACCACTCATATTAATTATGACTTTTAACCAAAATAATTGCTGTAGACTGAATGCTTGTGTTTCTTCAAAATTCATAGATTGAAACCTAACACCCAGTGTGATGGTATTTAGAGGTGAATAGGTCACAAGGGTGGAGCCCTTATAAATGGGATTAGTGTCATTATTAAATAGACCCCAAAGAGCTCCCTCACCCCTTCCTCCATGTGAGGACACATCCATGTTAGAACACATCTATAAACCAGGAGGCAGTTTTTCATCACACACCAACACGAGGGTGCCTTGATCTTGGACTTCCCAGCCCCCAGAACTATGGAGACTAAATATCTTTTATCTACCACCCATCTGTGTTTTTTTGTTATAGCGGCTCAAGCAAACTAACATAGTAACTAACTTTTATTTCGTCACTATCATAGAGGAAAATAGGAGCTGATACAGGAAACCTTTTGTCACACACAAGCATCTCAACAGGTCAGCAATAAGGACACATTCTATGAATGCCTATAGTCACACAGACATCCTTTTTTATGTTTTGTAAAGAGACAAAAATAAATATGTGTTTCAACATGCTCTAAAGATAGCCGAACACCCTAGCAAACTGTCTTCTGGTAGACATTCTACCATATATAAAAATAGGAAGAAGATTAAAATTATGCCTGATAATCAATGTTTTTACATTCTATTTTATTAAAATTGTCTAGGTATCCAAGGATTTTTTTCATTAATTATCAATTTAGTATTAGTCCAAGGTCTTAAAGTTAACAAAGGATATTGGTAATTATGTATTAGATAACACATTACAAGTCAACACAATCAACGTTGATAATAAAATCATCTATCAGAAATAAATCCAATTTAGTTGAACACATAATTTTACATTTTTAATAATATTAGATGTGCAGAAGTAATGCCAGCTCATCTGATCAACGAAACCAGTAGAGGAAGTTTATTAAGTTCAGATTAACCAGTTTTTCTATGTGAAACAAATATTTCTGTGATAACTCTTGAGAAAAGAATATTGAGTGGGATACTGAGTTTATTAATGGGATACTTTAGAAAAGTATATGTGCCTTATGACAGATCCTTTTATTAAACACAAGGAATAGCATTTCATCCTATGCATTGGCAACGACTGTGTATTTTCAGCTCTCTGGGCTCAGAAGAGCCACAGCATGGCAGCCACTAAGGAGCTGTAAAATGAGGCCTTCGTTGGCGCAGACTTGGAGGCTGTGATGAATATCCTGCCCACAGCTCTAAGAACTTGGCTACAAACCTGTAAAGCCGTTTCACATTTTTTACTCCTTTGAGATGATAGGTAATTCCCAATAATTTGCTTATAAATCAGATCTGGTTTTACAAAATAGTAGACAAAGGGATATTCATTAAAGTCAGATATGTCATTAGACATAAGATTTCCTAATAATAATCTCATTCATACTTTCCCAATAAACATAGAATTGGGAAAGGGCTTAGCAAATTATCTAGATGATGACTCCAATTAAAGAATTAATTGTGATGACAATTGCAACATGTCAGGACCTTCTTCTGTATAACACTGAAAACAGTGCAAATGAGGTCCATGTTCCTCCAAACACTTCTGAGTCTCCCAAGCAAGCACACAGTTGCCTGTGTTGTCAGTTGCTGTGCAATCTTCCAAACTTTTTATGAACATTAATATACAAATACACATAACTGCAGAAAATATGCAATGTTGGTTAGTGTATGCTCGATAAATAGCACTGTGTTTTACGTAACTTGCCTTTTCTATTTCATATGTCTTGGAGATCTTAACATATTAGTAGAGATAGAGCTACTTTACATTTTTTTATCTGATGCAGGGTATTTTATCATATGAATGCCCCATAGTTTTATATCATTCTGTTTGCATATGAATATTTGGCTTCTTTCAAATTCTTCCCTATTACAAATAATGCTGGAATGCATATGGATACCTAAAGGCTTTTAGGACACCTGAAGAAGGGAAATGCTGTGCCACAAGGTATATGTAACTCACATTTTAATAGGCATTACCAAATTACCCTCCAAAAGGATTGTACTAATTTTGTCTCTCACCAGCAATCATTTAATTTTAGGAATGAGGAAAGCGAGGCACAGAGATTTTAGAGCTTACCAAACACCGTAGAAACCTAAGGAATAAACACCAGGTGTCCTGTCTCCCTGATAGATTTCTAAAGCTTATGCCAAATTTACTGCAACTTTATAAAAGAATATATTAAACTAGCCTCTTCGAAAATTTGCTTTATGTTTTTCTTATTCTTTACTAACTTTGGAAAAATGAGTTCTGATTGGTCATTTAAATCAATGAGTTGAAGTATAATAGAAGTATAGTTATCAAGTTAGGGGTTATGGGAAATGATATAAATGCAAGATTCTTAACTTTTCTGTTTTGTTATTTTTTGGGGGTTGTATGATTCTGTAATCTTCCATCTGCTAACATTTTTGTGGTTCTGATATTTCTAATATAATTGAAATTCTTCCAGTTTAGAAATTTCATTTTCATAAACTTAGCAATAGAATTATCTTTATTTTTTCAATTGATATACTTCCAAATGTAAGAAAAAAAACACAGTGAGCTGATGAAACAAAATATAAATAATATACTTGAAAGATTGAACCCGTGTTTTCTGGAAAATACAATTTTAATGGAGTTTGGGTTCCCTCTCTGTGAGTCCTTCCATATCCTGGGGTCAGGTTGGGTTGTAAATGTCTGGTGGTCCAAGCTAGCATTCAGTTAACCTCATTTGGGTTCTCTTTGCCTCTTGAACTAGAAAAATACATCACTTGAACTCTTCCATATTTGAAGATAGCTGGGCCCACATTCATATGTATTTTTGGATAACTAATATGTCTTTGTAGTTACCATGTGTCAACTTGATGTTGAAGCAAAGTTCTGTAGGAATAAAAAAAATATAGAGAAATGAAATGAAATAATTCAATGGGCACTGAGTAGAAGCAAGGAAAGCGCTAGACATTTTTATGTATGTGATCTAATGTAGGCTCATGAAAAACTCTTGTGCAAAATTTTATTTTACTCAATTTCCATATCAGGAAATAGACGCTGAGAGAGGAGAGGATTATACAGAGTAAATACAGAGGTTCCCAAGCTTTCTTTTCTTTTTTTTCCACCACCTTGCCTTCCCCCTTGGAAGAACTCAGTGAAAGTTGGAGCAAAGAGAGCCTCTTGGAAACAGTGGGAGTTTCAGATTAGTCCAAAAAGGTGGCCAAGAGTTTGATTAGATGAGAGGGGAGGGGTAATGTTTAAGAATGGGGAGGAGTCTGTGCAGAGACACAGAAATGAAGACAGGCATGATGCTCAAATGTAGTTTACTCACATTTAGCTACAAAGAACAGAGACCAGTTTAATTGGCTTTGGCCAGTCTAATTTCAGAGGGAAAGGGGTTTTGGCAAGAAATCCACAGGCCCTCATAAAGAAGAGCAACCAGAAATTAGGAGTCAGGAGCTAAGATGACTCCTGCTGTTTCTTTAGAGAACTTAATGTCTGTTCCCTACATCTCTTGATATTCCTGATGCATACATTTTCTCTTTGCAGAATGGCTTGTTTGCTTTGCCCAGTGGGTGGCCACCTGCCACAGGAGAGATGCACTAGGGTCCCTGAGCCTCAATGTCAGATTCCAAGGGCCAAATGTCCATTCCTACTCCAGTCTGCTGTAATGAGGAGAATGGCTTTGAGTGCTCACTTACCTTAGCCTGGGAGCAGGGTCTTTGACAGTGTGGCAAAGGCATCTTCTCTCAGGAAGGGATGATTGGCATTTGAACCGCAAGGAGCAAGAGAAGTGAGAGGTTAATATCGTCAGAATTACTATGGGATATCTCCATGGCCAGTGGAAACACATGCATTTGATTCTCTAATTGAGAAGGAAAGGTTTGCAAGGTAAAGGGGTTCAGCGCTGGGAAATTTGAAAGGATGGAGAGACTGAGACACAGAGGTGAGCTAAGAGATACTGGCATTGAGCATATAGAGATGGGAAGGAATGACAATTGCAGAGGAGACAAGAGATACTTTGAAGGAAGGACAAGCATGATTTCTTGACTGGTTATAAAGAAAGGGCATCATTAAGCTCCAGCAATAGTGACAAAGTTGTGTGCCTTTAGGAGATAAATAAAGGAAGTGGAAAAGGAACCTGATTTTCAGAAGAGAGAAAATGCATCTGTTTGGGGGATGTCTCAGGTTCAACTGTGGTATGTGAATACTGACCATTAAAATGGGGTATGCAAAGTGAATTGGGTTAGGTGTGAAGCCAGGTAATTTGGAGTTAAAGAGATGAGATGGGCGTTGGGCTTTGAAGGAAAATGAGGAATCAATGGCCAATAGCGTTCCATCTAAACTTGCATCATTGTGGAAATGCTCTATCTGAGTTTGCCACAGGATTTCACTGAACTTCCTAGATGACAGATGAGGCTATGATTCAAGACTGAAACGCTTGAAAAATAACATAATCTAATATCGTGCTGGATTACTGTGACAATAGATGGAGTCCTTCCCTTAGAAAAAACTCTATAAGCAAGTTGTGTTTACTGTGGATAAGACTGATGATGGAACCTGCTTTAAACCCTATGCCAGGCAGATGGCCGGTGATCCGTAATGTGTGCCTTAGATCACAAATGCAACTGGAAAACGGCTAAATATTCAAACACAGGCTAAATATTTCTTCCTCTTGTACTAATGGGACCTGGCCATTCCCTAATGCAGATAACGTTGCTCTGAAAGAATGGCTGCATTTTAGCCAAGCCATAAACTCCTTTATGAGACTCTGCCAGTTCCTGGTGGAAGCCAGGAAATATATTTTTAGGCCTCTGTAACTCTGGCTAAGGGAACCATGTAATGCCTAATGTTGTCATCCAATGGATATAAATAGAACCTTTAAGGAGACAAGCCATATGCTTTGTAGTGGTTACTTTATTTAACTCTAGATCTGATTTACAATCACTGTAATTTCTAAAAGCCACTCATTTTATTCATGAAGACTATTCATTACACATAGGAATGCTTTATAGCTTGACTGGAATCAGAAACCAATACTTTCTTCCCCAAAACTTGTAATAAGGTCAAATACTAAAGGCTAATAGTAATTGCTTTTAGCTGTTCTCTTAGAATTGAAAACAAATGTAATCTAGTACTCACAAAGTAGTGTACTGTTAATAGTGTATTTGTATAGTATAATTTTAATTTCCTAATTATTCTATGCATTGCCTCAAAATTAAATGAGACAAATGCTTTAAGTTTCTAATATTTGAAGAATTAAAAGAACTGGTTTTTATAATTAAGATCAGTTTTATACTTTTGTATTAGAGAATTTCTATGGTCAAAATTAATGTAGAAAATGTATAATGGTACATACTTTAAACCAGTATAAAAATATGCTGCATACCCATTAAAATGACAAAAATTGAAAAGACAGACAGTATGAAGTTTTATATAGATGTAGATGACTGGAACTTTCATGCATTGCTGGTGGAAGTGTAAATTGGCTATAACCACTTTGGAAAACTGTTTATTAGTATTTATTAGGATAATACATGTGTCTACCATATGAGCCTAAGATAAATATGCCTATTTTTTCTTCAGAAAACAATTATAAAAATGTTATCACCATTTTTATTTGTATAGACCCAACCTGCAAACCACTTAATTGTCTATTAACAAAAGATGGATTAACCCATTGTTAGAATGAACTATGAATAATTGTTACTATATGGCTGGAATTTCATAAATGTCATATTAAATGAAAGAAGCCAGGTACCAATTAAATATGATTCCTTTTGAATGAAGTTCAAGAAAAGGCAAAACTAATCCATGCTGATAGAGATGAGAATAGTACACTTTCCTCTGGGGAGTATTGGAAAGTGGCACCTGAGAATTTTGGGGTGATGTGGAAATGTTCTAGAAGTGAGTCTGAATAGTGGTTCCATGGGCATATATATTAGTAGAAATTCATCCAACTGTGCACTTAAAGTTAGACTTCTTTAACCATGAGTATATTATACATCAGTAAATGTATGAAGTAAGTGTTGTATGCCTCAGAATGATTCACAGAAATTGTTTTCTTTTTTCCAATCCCTCAGAGAAGGAAGAGGCTAATTCTAGGGCAAAAGGTTGAACTGGTCCAAACTGAGGAGGAGACGGGTACAATTGAAGTATTAAAACAAATACAAAGGGGCTTTAACTTTCTGTATTTATCACAAAGAAGTAAATTAGTTCTACTGTGAAAATAGTAAACTGGTGTGGCTTAGGAGACTTAGCAATTTTTTTCCCCTGTAGAACAAGTAGTAAAAATTTGATATTTTTATATCATATCATATCAGATAAAATGAAAAAGAGAAAATACCAATGTTAAGCAAGTTTACTTTAAATTTTTTACATAAATATAAAAATATATGAAAAATCACAATAAAATACTAAATAATTAAAAAAGAAAAAGCAAAAAATAAAAAATTAAAATTAAAATACATAAACTTGGTTTTGGGTGGTGAACATGCAATACAATATACAGATGATGTATTATAGAATTACACACCTGAAACCTATATAATTTTATTAACCAATGTCACCTCAATAAATTCAATTAAAAATCCCAAAACTATTTCTAGCATAAATATCACAAGATGTTATGGTAAAAATGAAGATGGAATACAGTTGAACCTTAAACAACGTAGGGAGGGGTGCCAACCCCCACACAGTTGAAAATTTGGCATAGCTTTTTTGACTATCGAGTTGGTTCTTCACATTCACAGATTCACCCAACTTCAAATCAATATATATATATATTCATATATATATATATATATATGAAGAACAAAGGAGTAAGGATCACAATACCTGATATCAAACTGTATTACAAGGCCATTGTAATCAAAACAGCCTGGTAGTCATACAAGAACAGACACATAGACCAATGGAACAGAATAGAGAGCCCAGAAATAAACCCAAGTCTGTATGGTCAATTAATATTTGACAAAGGGGGAAGAAACATAAAATGGAGTAAAAATAGCCTCTTCAACAGATGGTGTTGAGAGATCTGGACAGCTACATGCAAAAAAATGAAACTCGATCACCAGCTTACACCATACACAAAAATAAATTCAAGGTGGATAAAAGACTTAAATATAAGTTGTGACACCATAAAAGTCCTAGAGGAGAACATAGGCAGGAAAATATCAGACATTTTCATGCAGCAATATTTTCACTGATATGTCCCCTAGAGCAAGGGACATAAGGAAAGAATAAACAAATGGGACCTCATCAAATGGGACCTCATCTTCTGCACAGCTAAAGAAAACAGCATTAAAATGAAAAGAGAGCCAACTAACTATATGGGAAAACATATTTGGCAATGACACCTCAGACAAGGGTTTAATCTCCAAAATATATAAAGAACTCACATTACTCCACTCCAGGAAGACAAACAACCCAACTAAAAAATGGGCAAAAGACTTGAACAGACACTTCTCCAAGGAGGACATATAGAGAAGGCCCAAAGACATATGAAAAGATGTTCAGCCTCACTAGCCATCATAGAGATGCAAATTAAAACCACAATGAGATACTACCTTACACTGGTCAGAATGGCCATCATAAACAAAGCAACAGATAAGTGTTGGAGAGGATGCGGAGAAAAGGGAACCCTACTGCTCTGTTGGTGGGAATTGAGACTGGTGAAGCCACTGTGGAAAACAGTATGGAACTTCCTCAGAAAACTAAAAATGGAAATGCCTTTTGACCCAGCAATTCCACTGCTGGGATTATACCCTAAGAGCCCTGAAACACCAATCCAAAAGAACCTATTCATCCCAATTTCATAGCAGCACAATTTACAATAGCCAAGTGCAGGAAGCAACCTGGGTGCCCATCAGTAAATGAGTGCATCAGAAAGCCATGGTACATTTACATAATGAAATACTACATGGCAGAGAGAAAGAAGGAGCTCCCACCCTTTATGACAGACAGCATGGATGGAACTGGAGAGCATTACGCTAAGTGAAATAAGCCAGGCAGTGAGGGACAAATACCATATGATCTCACCTTTAACTGGAACCTAATCAGCAAAAGAAAAAAGCAATCAAAATATAACCAGAAACATTGAAATTAAGAACAATTTGACAGTAACCAGAGAGGAGGTGGGAGGGGATAATGGGGGGAAGGGTTTTCAGGAACTAGTATAAAGGACACATGGATAAAACCAAGGGAGGGGTGAAAGCAAGGGAGGGAGGTGGGTTTGGCTGGGGTGAAGGGGGAGTGGTGAGGGGTAAATGCAGATAACTGTAACTGAACAACAATAAAATAATTTTTAAAAACTCACAAAAAATTATATCTACATTTTTATATAACCACTCCTGCAAATAGGATTATATGCATACTTATAGGGTTTTTTAGTGCATTATTTTGGGGTGATGCTTTTCTTGTTTTTCTCCCCATATTATGTCTCCTCGTATTATCACAACCTACTGTATGTCTTACATAATTTTTTAAGCTCACACAGTAAGGCACAATTATATATACATAGATAGATACATGTGTGGGTGTATAAGTATATGTATACACCCACACACACATTCATAGATAAGTACAGATTTCTTTGTGCTACAAAAAATGGTATTATATTATACCCACTTTCCTACATCTTGCTTTAATTCTCTCAATAGAACTCCTTGAAAATTCCTTCAAGTCAATGGGTATATCATGGTGGCCCAATAATTCATTGGGTGGATCTGCCACAATTTACTCAGCTATTGCATTGTGTGTTGGTTTTGGTTGGGCAGGTCTTTAGTGTACTTCAGTGAGAGAGTTTTGGACTCTGAAACAGCAACTAGGGTTATGTCACTTAAATTGTCTGAGCCCATTCTCCTCATCTGTCAAAGGGCAATAAATTTATATCTGCTCGCCCACATTCCATGGAAGCTATAAGAATAAAAAAGATGGTATATAGGAATATACACATTCCGTACAATGGGAAGAGCTTTGCCATTTTTAACCCTTACCGCTTGCTTATGGTTAATGCTGGCTGTATGTGAGGTACTTTTCTAAGGGCTTTTAGTGTATTTATTTAATTTTCACAATAATCAAATTTGTATGTTATTATTTTCTTGATTTTCCAGATGAGAGAAACTGAGGTAACTTGCACAAGGTCAGCAGGAGATCTCAGATTCAAACCCTGCATGCCCCACTTGAGAGCCTGGGCTTTCATATACCGTGGGGCCTTGCCTCTCGAATGGGCTGTTCACTGGACATTTTAGTTTATACATGAGTATTCAGAGGTAACATAAAAAGAATGGTTCTCAAGAAAATGGTGTAATTACATTGACCATCATGAACAATATTAAATTTAAAAACAAGAGAGAAGAATGTGTACCAGATAGCTGTTTATGTGTAGGAAACCATCCCAAGTATAGTGGCTTAAAACAACCACCATGTGTGTAGGTCATGATTCTGTGAGCCTGCATTTATGGCTGGGCTCAGCTGGGGAGTTTTGGTGTCATCTGGACCCACTCAAGCATCTGTGGTTAGCTGCTGGGTCAGCTCGGCAGCAGCACTGCTCTGGAGATCTCCCGACTATAAACCAGAATAATAATGGGGGCAATACCGTGGTGCTCTCATCTGCCAGCAGGTTTTGTCAGATTTCTACAGATAGTGGTTGTATGGTTTCAAAAGGGAGAATAGAACATACAAGAATTCTTGAGGCCTGTGCTTAGTAGAACTGGCCCAACATGGTTTCTAACACATTTTCTGAGTCAAAACAAGTCATCAGGCTAACCCAGATTCAACCACTTGATGAGAATTACTGCCAACTCACATGGCAGAGAGACAAAATTATATGGTGATGAATAATAATTGCTATCTTATTCGACCTGGGTGGAAAACAAAAAAAAATTATTACTACTTTCATTCCATTGAGCTCAGGCACTGATTTCTTATTAGTATTGCATGAGTGTGTATATGTTTTCTGCTGAGAGTTCCTCCTATATGTTTATTCTTTATACATATATAAATAATATATATTTTCTTTGCAGATAGCTAGTGTTTTTTTGAGGGGAGGACATTTCTTTCTGAGATAGTGGCTTGCTTGCTCTTAATGTCTAACTTGAATCAAATCTCTCTACACTTAAAGCCATCCTAATGTTCTTAAGGTCCCTTGATCTTGAATAATTTTAATTTTTATTTTTTAGGCAGACAGAAGACATGCCATTATATTGTGGCTTTTCAAAGGAGCAGGACTATTTGGCGATATAATCAATGTATCAAAGCCAAATTCTCTAAGACAGGTGGCTTATAAAGTTGTACACTTCCCAAGGAGCACTGTCGTACTTTCCAAGATGGGTACCCTCCCTGAACCACTAGCATCCTCTCTTACTACTTTCAGTTTCCAGAATCCTTGCCCCATCATGCTAAAGAAGGACACACATTTAGCAGATGAGTAAACTGAGGCACAGGAAAATATCTCTAGGTTTCATTCAGGGTTCATGGACTGAATGAAAGGGTTTCTTATTTTTTGACCCTTGGCCATATACACTGTCTAATCTGATTCTCAATTTGTTCTAGGAACCATATCTTTTTTCTTTTGAAGGCTTAAAATGATATATTTATTAACTCATTCTTTCAACATGAATTTTTTTCTAAGAAGAGTAGGTACAAAGAAATTATGATGTCTTTGCATAAAGAACCTTAGAAAACTGTGTTAAATTGCTTATTTAGTGAATGTTCCTTTTTGGTTTTTATTCATATGGCATAGTGGCTAAAAACATTGATTCGGGGATTGGCCAGACTGGTATTCATTTTCCTGTTCCACCACTTCTGTATGACTCAGGCAATTTCTCTCTCTCTCTCTCTCACCCCCATCTCTTGTTACTGCCAAGTCATCTTATTGCATAGTGATGAGATTATACACATATATGTAAGTGTAAGTATGTGTGTGTGTATATATATGTGTATATATATTAGGCTGTCACATTGTAGTTAAAGCACAATAAATGTTTATTATTACTCTTTTTTACTGAGGTATAATTGACCTATAGAATTATATGAGTTTCCGATGTATAATGTAATGACTTGATATTTGTATGTATTGGGAAGTGATTGCTAGGACAGGTCTAGTTAACATCCATCACCACGCAGAGTCGTAAACTTTTTTTCTTGTGATGAGAACTTTTAAGTTCTACTCTCTTAGTAACTTTCAGTTGTGCAGTGCATTTTATTAACTATATCCACCATGCTGTACATTACACATTACGTCCCCATGACTTATTGTTTTATAACTGGACATTTGTACCTTTTGACCTCCGCCCATTTTGTACTCACCTCCACCCTTTGCTTCTGGCAACCACAAATCTAACCTGTTCTTTGAATCTATGAGCTTGGGTTTTTTTAATTCCACATATAAATGAGATCATATGGTATTTGTCTTTCTCTGACTTATTTCACACAGTACAATGCCTTCAAGGTTTATACATTCATTCTTTTTTATGGCTGGATAATATTCCATTGTATACATACCACATTTAAAAAATCTATTCATTCATCAAAGGACACTTAGGTTGCTTTCATATCTTGGCTATTATAAATAATTGCTACAGTAAATATGGGGGATTACATATATATTTTTTTTAATTATTTTTTTTATAAATACCCAGACATGAATTGCTGAATCATATGGTAGGTATATTTTTAATTTTTTTTTTCTTGAGAAACCTCCTTGCTCTTTTCCTAGTGGCTGTAACAGTTTATGTACTCACCAACAGTGCACAAGGCTTCCCTTTTTTGCACATTCTCGCCAACAGTTTTTATTTCTTGTTTTTTTTAAATAACAGCCAATTCTAACAGGTGTGAGGCTGTATCTCTTTATAGTTTTGCTTTGCATTTTCCAGATGGTTAGTGATGTTGAGCATCTTTTCATATACCTGTTGGTCTTTTTTACATTTTTATTTTTATTACACTTGCAACCAAGGGGCAGAGTGAGAAAATGCCCTTCTTAGGTTAGAAGTGGCAATGACAGGACAGAGGGTCATCTCCTCTTCCTTGTGTTTCTCCAGTTTAGCTTTTGTGTTTTCTTTAAATCGTCCTGATGATTCATGCCTTACCCTTGGGTAAGATCCAATGAGTTAATACATTTAATGTGCTTAGGGCAGGGTCTGGAAAGAGTAATGCTCTGTAAAGCTATTAGCTTTCTTCCTTTTTTATTCCTTCTACTCTGGTGACTGAACTGCTCTTATCCCAGCCCTATTAGTTTAGATTCCCCAGAAGCAGACCCTGAGGTGCAGGTAGTGTGCATTAGGTATGGATCCCAGGAGAGAAGGGCAAAGGGATAGTGGGAGCAGGCCACGGACAGGGAAGATGCCAAATAAAGGTTCCATTCCACGGGAAGTCCCAGCCTCAGCGTGATCCCTTGGGATGCTGTGGGGCATAAGTGCCCCTCAGAATATGTCCTGCTGTGCAGTAAGGGAGCTTTCGTTGTATGCTCCTGAGCCAGTCTGCTACTGACTGTGGGCTGTCCTGGTGGGATAGGACTTCCCAAGCATTTCCATTCTGATAGGGCAGTTCCAGTGGCTCAGGAAAGAAGGCTGTATGTGCAGGCAGTTGGGAACAAAGCATGTGGAAACGGGGTGGGTGCACAGTCCTGCAGAAAGGATTGAGGTGGCAGGTCTGGGTGGGCAGCACCTTCTCGGAAATTATAAGGGCCAGGTAAACAGATCTTTTGTTAAGTGGTGGTCTTCTGGTGGGAATGGGAAGGCTACCTTAGGTCAAAGTCACACACTATTTTTGTGAGCAGCTACTAAAGAAATAGCAACCAACAGAAACAAGTCTTTCTGCGAAGATCAAACACCCAGGAAATCCGTCTCAAGCTTAGGTCTCCCCAGTTAATCTTCTGCCAGACAGGATCCGACTGTGGTTCCAGGTGTGTGGTTAGAGCACTAATGGTGGAGGATGGTGTCAGAATCAGCCTTACCAAATCCCTTGTAGAAGGAACCACCTGGTGACTAATTCTCAGGCCACAGAGGACTCTTTCTCCCAAAAGAATGGTTAACCTGAGAGATTAACTTCTAAAAGGGCATGGTCTTGTTGTTGTAAAAAAAAAAGCTTTTAGGAATAAGCAGATTAAAAACAAAGCAGGGAAGTTTCAGGAAATTTTCAGAATCCAGAAAGAATTTTGAAATTCCTCTTTTCAGAAATGTAACACTAAGAATTTCAAGGATATTCTTCAAAATGAAAATTAAATATTCTGGTTGCATCAATCTTTAATGATAATCTTTTAGTTGAAGAAATGTAATGATAAAACAATTTGAGGGTTTGATTTAAATAGGAAATAATTATTAGAAACAGAAAATTTCCGAAAAGCTCTTCATGGTCTTTGACATTTTAAAAAAGGCACTTACATTTGTGAAAAAATGGAATTATTTTTAATGTTCCTCATTTTGGGGTCTCATGAGAAATGAGGAATTACTTATAAGTAATTTTGAATATTTTGGAGGTAAGTTAATAAAACACTTTATCTGTGATTTATGGCTTTTCACCCTTATTATAATCTCGTCTGGGTTAAGGAACAATGGGAAGCAATTGGAAAGAAAATCGCCCCGAGCTCCAGGAGAACTGGAAACAGAATTACAAATGGGGAAGGGTGGCAAGATTTCAAAATTAATTATGAAGGCTATTGAGATGATGTGGCATCTTCTTACCTCTTTTATTGGCAGAAAGTATCATAGGTGGACAGCTCATTTTCCCTTTGCTCTGTGCTTCTCTGTGATTCTAAGTGGCATCCACTCTGAAATGTGAGCCTCCGTCAAAGCCGTGTCTTCATGTACGTACATTTGAAGCATCGGACGAGATGGCCTGTACTTGTACATGACTCCATGGAGTCCCGTAACCCACAGGCCTTAAGCTTCAATTTATTTCTTTTGATTATTGGCAAATTGCTGTCTGTGCCATCTCTCCTTTGTGCCTATTTGAGCATATTAGCAATGCTCTCCCTTAATTATTCACGCTTCCGGTGTCCCATTCCAAATTTATGACCAGAAGGACAGGGGATTAGAAGCCTGAAGAACTGAGGCTTAAATCTCTGCCAGAGATTTACTGTCTTTGTTTTAGGTGCGAAGCATTAATGGGCAGGCCACGTCACTTCAGTTCTTGGCTTAGTGCATTTGCTGTTGAATTCTCTGAGGAGTACATTTCTGTGACACAGCTGGGAAGCCGCACACAGCGGATTGTTGTAGACTGGGATTTAAGCTTAACGCTATCAGCTCATATCTGATGGGCATCAACTCATATCTGTGAAAATCTGACGCTAGTATGCAATGCAGGCTTAGAGGATGCTTTCATGGTGTGTGTCAAAGTCTTACTCATTTAGTGTTCCCAATTTAATACTTTGTAATTTCTGATTAGTAGCTTGAAGAGAAAATCACGTAGTAATCATGTAGCATAGATAACCACTGTAAATACCTCATCTTCTGTGTTGCGGTTTCTTATTTATTTTACTTTATTGTTTCTGAGCTGTTGGCTTTTGCAACCTTGTGCTTCAAAATCATGTGCCTCTGTGAGGTGGTTGTAATGGGATACTCTTCATCCCATCTTTTGTTGTCTTTCAATGGCCTTTGTAGCCTTTAAAAACAATTCCTGAATATACAGCCTAATCAAAGTAGAAAAAACTACCAGTAATGTAATTTTATGGAAGTTCTGTTTTAAACTTTTAGTAAACTGATGCATTTAATCTTTCTATCTGTCTGTCGACAAATACTTATTGAACCCAGCAGTGTATCAGGGACATGCCGGCTGCTGCTTCAGCGGGGCTTGAGCGCTGACACATCTCTTACTTTGAGGCCGTCCGTCCACAAACATTTATTGAGGGCTAACAATGTGCCTGGCATTTTGCCAGCTGCTAGGGATTCAGATTCGAAAAAGCCTCATTCCCTTTATTCACAGAATTTATAGAATAGATACAAATACGAACAAGCAGTAGACATTGGGAACGTGCTCTAATGAAGGGCTGGGCCAACTACCCTGAAATCCTCAGGGAGGAATGATTTACACCTGCCCAGGAAGAGTAGGGAAGGCAGCCTGGGAGTGGGGAGAAGAGTTGGCGAGTGGATAAGAGAATGGAGAGGCAGTCAAGGGAGGGTAAACTACTTGGTCAAAAGCACAAAGGCCTGTCAGGCTCCCAGGATCTAGCGCTGACTTTGTGTTATTGAAGAGCAAAGCATAAGGCAAAGAGTGGTTGCAGCAGCAAGGCATGCCTGGATGGGAGTCAGATCATAAGGAGCTACGTATGCTGTTCAAAGTGGTTCGTATCTTACCTGCCCGCCATTGCCAGAAGGATATGTGCCCTCCTAGGAGTCATCTGTTTGGGTTAAGAGAACAGGAAAGAGAATTTTCTAACCACACAGATCACATATTTGCAAGTGAGATTCGAACCCAGATCTTCTTATCCCCAAAAGTCTTAGAGTTGGAGTAATTTTATGATGATAAAATTTAAGGTCATTCGTTTGCTGCGTTAAAGATGATTGGAATTGAGAATGGCCATAAATGAAAGACATTTATTGCCCTAGATTTAGGGATCTAGATATGAGTATTTGCTCATTGGTGGGTCAACATTGACAACTGCCCTTAGCAAGCTCTTTGAAAGGCAGACACTTCTGAAGGGCCTGGATGATGTTAATTGAGTGCTCAATCTGAGCTCCAGATATTCAAGGCTGGAAAGGCAGGTAGAAAGAAAATATGTACAATGAGAGATCAGAGTGGTACATTTATCATAGATTGGAAAGGAAAAAATAATTCTGAGGGAAACTTGGGTCCCCAAGATACCGAATAAACATGAAGATACTGTCCTCACCACACTGATTTCCAAGGGGCATTTCTGGGCATTAGGCAGCTGCTGGTCTCAGTTTCCACTGGGAATGTAGCTCTTCTTATCTACAATGAACAATCATCCAGGTCTTTCAGATGTTGTGAAACTGCTCACTTCACTTCGGAAAACTGCATCTACATTTTCATGACTCTTACGTTGGAGCTGTGCTGGATCACTAACACCAAACAATCTTATGTGGCACCTTCTTTCTATGAAGCCTTCGTAGTGTGGGCATGGAGAACAAAAGGATGAAAAGCAGGTCCTATAAGTTGGTCCTGAGATGTCATGTCACATTAGAGTAAATGTGAGCTTCATTTTGGAGAGATTTTGATTTCATTAAATAGCTGTTTCATGCTTAAGTAATGCAGCTGGGCCACAGTGTTTCTAAGATTGCTTTAAAAAAAGATTTTTTTTTTTTTATTTTTAGAGAGAAAAGGGAGGGAGGGAGAAAGACAGGGAGAGAAACATTGATGTGAGAAACATTGATCTGTTGCCGTTCTGTGCCGTGGTGGGACCAAACCCACAACCCAGGCATATGCCCTGACCTGGAATCAAACTGTCCTACTTTGCGGGATGATGCCCAATCAATTGAGCCACACCAGTCAGGGCCTAAGATGGCTTTTAATGCTACCTCATTAGCACACCAAGGCAAACTGAGTCCTCACCTGATTAACCCTCCTACTACTCCTCATTTACTTTTGCAGTATAGAGCACTGAGTATAGAATTTCATTGGCAGTCCGTCTACCATTCCGTAGAGGAGTGCATGGAGGGAACAACTTTTATTTATACCATGTCTTCCTCTCAAAGCTAAAATTAGTATCCATTTGATAGGCTCGAGATAAAACAGTATCTATGGTTACATCACACTTTTGTTTTGCTTTGCTTATATTTAGGTGACCTTATGTTCAGGTTTATCTGGGACAGTCCCGTTTAAGTGACATTATATGTATGGGTCTATCTATGAACTCATTTCTGATCCATTTATTTACCCTTATACCAATACCAGACTGCCAGAATTGTCCCCAGGTGACTATAATTTGTCATCAGGATTGAGCATCACCAGTTTGGACAAATCATGATTCATTACCAGGGACCTAATGCGTTGCTAATCTAAGTGAAATTGGAATCTTATTTACAAAGAAAAAGGAATGAGTATTGAGTTGACAGATAACAGTGTCTGCTATATTATACTAATATGTTTTTTTATGAATAGTCCTTTTGTCCTACTCATTTCATGGAACTTACTTTATTTCATTTATATTTTTGCCAAAAACCTGCATGTGACTTTTGGACACATTCCCTTTGTTACCGCTGAAGCATCTTTTGGAGTCATCTACTACAGTTTTCCAGAGCAAATCTTACCCATATGGGCTTACATTGTTTGAGATGCTGCAATTTTAGAAACCTTGTGTGATATTCAATACAGCCTCTGGAAATTTTAGACCAAACCATAAATATCATTTACATAAATTAGAATGGCTTTTAGCTATTAATCATGCATATATTAGGGGTGTTCTATGAAACCACTTATTGTGTTGATTTTTAAAAGTGGTCCTGAAAAGACCCCTTTAAATTACATATAACATTTGCAATTGTGAGGTCATGCCCACCTGGGAGTAATTCCTAAATCTGTGATAATTTTTTAAAACTTTTTGATGTATTAGTTCTATTTAACTAAACCTCTGAAAGTGTCCAAATTAGGATTAATTGAGGTAATTGCAGGCTAAGGTCTCTTTCCCAAATATTGTTCTATTGTTCAAAATAAAGTAATATAGAAAACACTGGAAACATTAGTCATTTTGTTAGGACCTGGCTGTAAATTGAGCCCCTCTTTCCAAGGGATACTTACCAAGAAAGAAAGCTTCCTCTTATAGACAGCTTATATAATTGTTTTCTACAGATCTTTGGCTTTGTAACTTCTTTTGACCAGGGTTCAAAGTGGTAAATTTTAAATAGTTTGACAACTGCAGTCCAACATGGTTAACTTATTTGATATGGCTGAGCTTTTGGGTTCTAATAGCGTGTGCCTTTTCCAGAAGGTAGTTCCTTGCACACCACACATTCAAAACTAACTACGTTTCCAGGACATGGGAAAATGGTGTCATATGTCTTCCTTGCTGAAGGTTCACTTTATCTTGAATAATAAAATTATAGATCTACTTAGAATTGAACTTAATTGCACAATATTGTGTCGCCTCTGCCAATTAACCCAATGGAGGTTTGCGGCAGTATGTATGAAAAATGTTTTGTAATCACAGAAGCACTAGGCAGTTGTTAATCGTTGTCATTACTATATTGGAAAAACTACCTGTGGCCACTCAGAATGGAGAAAAAGTCTTAACTGTGAGCAAAGAACAGCTCAACCCTTAGGCAAGTACTTCATCATCAAAACATTTTCCAATGACTGTGATTCATAGCAGATGAAAACTAGCTCCTAAGTCAGTGTTTTTCAAACTAGAGATCTTGACCCATGAGTAGGTTATAAAATCAGTTTATTGGTTGGAGACTAGCATTACAAAATATTAACTGTAGAACATAATGTAACAGAATAAACTAGAAAATACTAGTGATAGTAAGGATAAATGTTTTGAGAAGACTTCCAGTCTCTCTCTCTCTCTCTCTCTCTCTCTCTCTCTCACACACACACACACACACACACACACACACACACACACGACAGAAACATCAAGTTTTCTTAGTGTGAACACTGCTCCAAAACAAAACAAAACAAATCCAGTGACAATAAATGCCACTGCCCTCATGCTTGTTTAAACTTTTTAAGAACATTATAGATGCCCTAAGGTTTAGTTATTACATATGAAATTTAAATCTTACAAATCAGATAGTTATTATTCCTGAGTCCAGGCAGAGCCTTAAGATTTTTCTATCACTATTCTTCTCATAAAACATTGAGTTATTAAAGACAACCGGATATCCAGTGTAATTCAACACATTTGTTGAGAATTAGGAACACATTAAAAATCTATCAGGGAAAATAAATTAAGATCAGATCATCATATTTTATGTTAAATAATAATGCAGTTTTTCTTGGGGTATAAATATTTCATAAAGAGTTGATTTTTAAAAGGCTGATACAATTTTTAAAGTATTATTTGAATTATTTTCACGTGTATTATTTATAAGAGAGACTGCATCAGCTATTGCTGCATTAAACAAGCAAACAAACAAACAAAAAAAACTACAAACTCATCTCAAAACATCGTGACTGAATCAGCAGCCATTTACTTCGTGCCAACTCTGTGGGTCAGTAATTTAAGCTGGTGTGACCTGGGTTGTTCTTGTCTTGTTTAGCTCCCCGTGTGTGTGGTCAGCCATGAGTCTGCTAAGCCATTCTGGTTCTAAGGGTGGGTTGACTGTTAGCTGGGGTCCTTCAGCTTTCTCCTCCCCTAGTACTCTCTTATCCTCAACAGACTAGCCTGTTCTGAGGGAAGAGAAGGGACTCTGAGTGACTAAGAAAGAGGGGAGGAGAGAGAGAGAGAGACAGAAACAGGAAGTGTGGAAGGCATGTTGAGGTTTAAATTGGAACTAGCACAGTGCCACTTTGGCCGCATTCTGCTGGCTAAAGTAAGTTACAGGTCAGCCAGGTTTAAGGAGAGGGGCAATATGATAGGAGAAATGGCGAAGTAGTCACAGGGCAGAAGACAGAGATACCAGGAGGCCATGAATTGGGGCCATCAATGGATTCAACCCAAACAGTTGCTTTTTTCTGCCCTACACTTTTCCTTTGGTCAATATAAAGGAATCCTTCCAAAAAAATGTCCATAAAGACCCCATTTCCAGCTTCTGTCTGAGCTGCTAATAAAAGTAAGATTAATATGGAAATTAATCCAATCCTTGTATTAATAGATAGAACATTTACTTAAACTGGTCAGTTTTTTTTCTCGATTTCATTGTAAATTGATTTTAAAACTCTAATATTGCTAACAGAAGGGCTGTGTTTGCTCTGAGAATACTTGGAGAAGGATTTACTAAACAAATGCTTTTTTTCTAAAAGGTATGGATAAACAGAATTGTAACTCAAGCTAGATTTTGTATATTGAACCTAAAATTTCAAGAGATATTTTTACATTTATTCTCTTTCCATAGATGTCTCTAAAAGTCCTAGTTTTTAGATGGAGCATTCTCCAAAGTGACCTTCACCTGTAGAACATAATTGCTATATTTAGCCTAAAGCTTGGGCCAGAAATGCTAACATGTCATTTAAAACTTGCAGATAAAATGAATATAATCTGCTGAGAATAGTTTCATCAACTAAGTCTAGAAATAACCAGGTACTCGGGTGAGTTTTACATAATCATTTGTTTCATTTTGAACAAATTAGAAAGAAAATTTAAAAAGATAGTGCTACATTACTCCTCATATAGTAATACATGTATAAGGAAAAAATGAGCAAAATATGGCATGTCTGTCTACCTACCTTACCTGTGAATGTTGTAGTCTCACGTGAATAGCGAGATAGTATTATGATGTCGTTAGGATAACTGATTCCAAAGACAGACTGTTTGGGTTAGAATTTAAATTCCATCATGTGTTGCCTGTGAGACACACATTGCTTAAACCAGGAGCGGGGGGACGAGAACGGCGCCTACTTCTTACGTTTTTGTAAGGAGTCAGTAAGGCAGAGTGTGTGGAATCCGCAGGACAGTTACCATGCATGGGCAACACCGATAAATGTTAACTTTCACTATCAATGTTTATAGTTGATTTTCATTTTAACTTTCATGCATTTTCACGGAGTCATTCCAGATTGGTTTGAACTCATATGTTGCATGCCTATGTCAGGGGCCTGGGAGACAGAGAGACAAAAGATAAAGTCATGGCCCCAAAGTACCTGAAAGGTTGAATACCTGCCCCTGGCCAGAAACATGGATTTACACATGGTGATGTCACCCATAATGGGGATCTCAGGCTTCAGAGTCATTCAGAATGTCCATGACTTACCTCATGTAAAAAAGGAAGATTTCATATGTATAATTTTCTGAACCAAGGAGTACAGAAGGTGTACTTTTTCTGTTAACTGAAGTGTATTGAGTTAGCTGGCTTTACTCAAGTTTATACTTAGCTCCTTATATTTCTCAGCAATATACAGAAGTTCTATTATTAAATATATTAATTTATTATACAATATTAAGTAAAGCATGCTTCCCAGTATTATGTAAGGCATGCTTTTAGAGTACATTTAACCTTAGAAAAGTGGTACATTCTTTACTCTTGAAGCATTTACGCATTTTAATCTTCATTTGGTGATTTCTAATTGTCCTCTGGAAAAGATTTCTTTGTGCTAACCTTGATTTTGACTGAACTTTGCCACAAAACAGAGGAAGTGATTTTAATTCTCTTCATAGACCTGTGAACCCCATGAAAAGCATCCATTGGTTGTGGAGCTAACCTGGAGAACAGGCTGTGTCAATAACAGAAATCTTTACTACCGACTTGGTTACCCTTGATTTGGTTCCTTCCCTTTCCCTGCCATGGATTTACAGTTGTTTTGAAAATAGTGAGCAATGTGGAAGGAAAAAGTGTGGTATACGAATTTCATGGGCTCAGTGAAGAAATGGGTCTTGAGTTCAACCTTTTCCTGCCAAGTGCCAGGACCTGTGTGAGCCCTGGAAATGTATTCTACAAAGACATTCCATAAGTACATGTCTATAGAGAAATCAGAAAAGGTTCGGCTTAGTTTGGCTTTTATTTGCTACTGGGTCATTAGAACAGGTATAACACATGCAATGTCTGAGTGACTTCCTTGTAAAAGAATCAGTGGGACCTATTGAAACAGGTATCTAGTTAAGACTGATTTTTTTTGGAGGGCTACTTCAAATGCGTTTTCAATAAATAATTTACCAATCTGGTACGCATGGATTGGGGTTAATTATGAAGGGGAATTCATCGTTGATTAAAAATTTTTTGAGGGGAAATATTTTGAAATTTCTCTTAGAATTAAAGATTCTGATGCTATCCAATTAAAAAAGGGCAGGGATTTTAAAAATTATCTGTAAATATATTGATTTCTTTTTACTTTAATTAATGTTATTTTTGTCGTAGGTAACAGTAGGTTTATTGCTAAGCCAGGCATAATTTTTAAATTTAGTTAAAATTTGCACAGAGTAAAATTTACCTTTGTAAGTCTACAGTTCTGTAAAGTCTTAAAAAGATTTTATTTATTTATTTTTAGAGAGAGGAAGGGAGGGAGAAAGCGAGGGAAATATCAATGTGTGGTTGCTTCTCACTTGGTCCCCACTGGGGACCTGGCCTGCAACCTAGGCATGTGCCATGACTGGGAATTGAACCAGGACCCTTTGGTTCCTAGCCCGCACTCAATCCACTGAGCTACACCAGCCAGGGCTACAGTTCTGTAAATTTTATCAAAAGTGCACAGTCTGGTAACCATCACGACCATCTAGTTATTGAACAGTTCCATCACCCCCCAAATTTCCATGTACCCTTTTGTCATCAAACCTGGCACTGATCTGTCCTTTTTCCCTACAATTTTGCCTTATCTAAAATGTCATGTAAATGGGTCCTGGCTAGTGTAGCTCAGTGGATTGAGCGTGGGCTGGGAACCAGGGGGTCTTGGTTCGATTCCCAGTCAGGGCACATGCCTGGGTTGTGGGCCAGGTCCCCATGAGGGCCATGTGAGAGGCAACCATACATTGCTGTTTCTCTCCCTCTCTCCCTCCCTTCCCCTCTCTCTAAAAAATAAATAAATAAAAATAAAATCTTTAAAATGTCATGTAAATGGAATCATCCAATATGTAGCCTTTTGAGTCTGGTTCCTTTCCTGTAACACAATACATTGGAGATTCGTTGGTATTGTTGCATTTGTCCATAGTTCATTCCTTTATGTTGCTGAGTAATATTTTATTGCATGGATACACCACGGTGTGTTTACCCACACCCCGGTTGAGAGACATTTGTTTCTAGTTTTTGGTAAATACAAGTATAATCACTTCATTATGTTTTTCTGTTTTGGAAAATGTCAAATACGATGGTGAAAGAAGTACTTTGTGAATGTGTGGGAGGGATGTAGGCAGGTCTGATACAGTCCAGGGTGTTGCCAGAAGCACCTGCTGTCCACTGGTGTGGTCAGGCACAGCAGTCATTCTCAAACTGTGTTCCCAATGGTCACCACTGCTCTTATGTTGCTTAAATCCAAGATTTTCAAGTTCTTTCCCCCAAATTTTTACAGTTAGGTTAACTTACATTGCATTTGCTAAATCTTAAGTTTTTCCTCTAATAAACTGTTTGAAATGCTTTGTTATCTTACAGAGCATAAAACAGTACCTAGTTTGGCACAAAATCATTACACTGATTTTCCTGAAGTTGAAAGTAGTAATTTGGGCTGTACCACATAATCATGTAACCTCCGGGTGCTCCATCCATCAAAAACAATGTGGCATATGGAAATTATTCTAAATTAATCTATCAGGATGTTAAAATAGGTCTAGGATGTCTTGTGCCCGTTTTGGTAAAGTTATGAAGACATAACTTTCTAGGAGCCAGAGAATCACCAGCCCACCCAATCCATTTAAGGAGAGAGTGGGGAACCGTGCTCGGTGCCTATGTTTCATGCGTCTGCCTGTTTGGTTACTTGTTACCCTAGAGTAATTGAAAGGACAAAATATACTAAAATGATAGATCCTGATAAATAGAGATAGAAAACTTGCCTCCCTTATGTAGAGATCATAAAAATTCTAAATAATATTGAGATTAATTCTTAGTGAGCTATATTCTAGCAAACACAAGTCTCTATGTGTTGCTCATCCTGACAGCCCTACAGATACCTCTGACTGGGAACTATTTTCTTTTAACTTTGAGGAATAATTGAGAAATATAGTTGCATATATTTGAATGTACAACATGATGAGTTGAGTTACAGGTACATTGTGTAATGATTATCAAGATCAAGATTATTAACACATTCACTACCTCACAATGTTAAATCTTTTGTGTTTGTGGTGAGAAGGCTTAAGATCTAGTCTCAGCAACTTCAAGTTTGCAATGCTGTGGTAACTATCGTCCCTGACGGGACACTCTGAGTTGCTTTCTTCTTTTTTTAAAGATTTTTTTTTTTAATTTTTAGAGAGAGGAGAAGGGAGGGAGAAAGAGAGGAAGAAAAACATCGATGTGAAAGAGAAACATCAATCGGTTGCTTCTTGTATGTGCCTTCACCTGGGACTGAACCCACAACCCAGGCATGTGCCCTAACTGGGAATCGAACCAGGGACCTTTCACCGTGTGGCATGACACCCAACAAATAATTGAGCCACACTGGTCAGGGCTCAGTTGCTTTCTTCTTGATGGCAGCCGGATCTTTTCCTTTCCCTTTTAGCACAAGAAATACCTGGTTATGTGGAGGAGAGGAAGAGTGGGGAATATATAATGCATAAAGTCCTTGTTTTATGAAAACTCCAGTGATGGGAGAGAAAGAAGAAGACATAGCTTAGAGGATGGGATTAAGTAGAACAGAATTAAATTTAGAAATGCCTTCAGTTATTGGAAAACCCTCAATGTGACTGATTCTTAAATACCTAAATTCCCAGTTCCATTTTTTGAATTCCTATCATTGCCCAAAATGTATGGTTCTGATACAGTACGGAGGTAATAGAGTAATTGTTGTAAACTGACTGCCTGGGTGAACTTGAGAAATTTACTCAATCTCTCTACATCTCAGTTCCCTCATCTTTTAAATGGGGAAGGATTAATTAATGTCTATAACACCTAGCTTAGACTAAACTCTAGAGCAGTTGATTGAGAAATCAAAATTATTTCATTAATAAGAATAAGGATAAAACATCAGAACATCAACAAGAATTTCAGTGGTCTAATATTTCAAATTGTGACATTAAATTATTGTTAGTTTCCAGTGCTGAGGTTATTTATTTCATATATGACAACATCAGTTGACTCAATTTAATTCAGCAGAAATTTGAGTGTCTATGCTATGTAACACGAAAGTCAAGAATTCAGTTCTCATGTATACATGCTAGCTATATATATATGTATATATATATAGCTAGTATAATATATATATTTTTCTCTCTCATGCTCTTCATTAGTGTGATGTAGAAGGTCAATGGTCACTATTTATTGGCATCAAAGGGTGTTTTTACCTGAACAAGGAATAGATATGAAATTTCATTTTGAAGATTTTGGGGGTTTTCTTCCTGTTGCCCTGGGACATGTAGCAATTCTGCTTAAGTCTCCAGCATGTGTGGGATGGGGAGATGATGATGAGAAAGTCTTGAGAGCTGGACCCAGATTCACCAACTCTTATCTCAGAGAGGAAATTCCTCAGAAGTCAAGGACCTGGCCATGTTGAGAATAATTTGTCATTTGTCCGACACTGTACATAATTCTAAATATTTGGGAGCATAGGCTGTGGTGGTAGGCATACTCGGGTTCACTCCTAGCTCTATCAGTTCTACCAGTGGGTTTTGGACAGTGTCAGTTTTCTCATCCATGAAACTGGAACAGTAGTATTTAAACCAGAAGACAATGGTGAGGATTGAATGAGCGAATGCACGTAAAACACTTTGGCACATGATAGCACCATGGTAGTTATGGTCGGAATTTTCTGATTCAGAATCATTTCATTTTACCATGGAATGACTAAGTGTCATCTAAAATTTGCCAAAGGGTGGGGGAGCTCCTTAATATCCAAATAATAATGTCACTGATAAGTTCTAACTAAGTTGAGGTCATTATACATTTTTTTTGCTAGAAGGGAACATTGATGGAATGTAGAAGCCAGAACTTGAACAAGACTTTTCATTCTTCATTTATGATTTCAAAAAATGCTTTTGGAGCACCTACTATAGTGGGTACCTAGGCATATCGCAAGTTTATATTTTACTGTTGTCTTATACTTAAATTAGATTTTGATACAGGACTTTTTACACTTTAGTCATTTCTAAAATAGAGAATTGTGGAGCATAAACACATGTCTGCATTTCCAATCACATTTCCTAAGTCACCACAATATTATTTTTAAAAAATCTCTAATCTTTTCACTGGCAACAGTTACTTAACCTTATGAGCCTGTGCCAAAGACAGCAAGTATAATATTTAGTGATTTCTGAACCATTGTTTCATTGTTTTTATTTTTCCACAATCACCATTAGGAAATCATTCAAATGTCGTGGTAGAAATAAATCACTGGAGTAGGGTGGAGAATTACTTTTTTATTATAAAAATAACTGTATTAACCTGGATATTTATGTAGAGTCTAAGTAAGATTGCCTAACTCCTTGAGTTCCTTATTTCTCAAATGCTGTGTTAACACACTGTTGAATGTCCAGATTTTTCTTGGTCAGCCAGTGTCCATACTGTGGCTTTGCGTGTGGGCAACTTTGAATTGTGTATCAGTTTGCCACAATAATGTTGTGTGATGACCCACCCCAAAACTTCATGGCTTAAAACAACAATCACTTACTGTTTTTTGCAATATGGTAATGGTGGTCCTGCTCATTGGAGCGTGCCTCAGCCCTGCTCATTCACATATCTGCTGTCAACTGTGGGCTGGATGGGCGGTGTAACGGGGCTGGCCGGGCTCTCCAATGCCTGGGGGCTCTTCAGAGAGAGGACTTGGCTCTGCTTTCCATGCACCTTATCCTGGTGGCCCGGTCATATTCTCCTGGCAGCCACCTAGCAGCAAAAGAGGAAGTGGGAATGCTCAGGATTGGCTGTCACTAGTCTTGAGAACCTCGGTAAATCATTTAACTTGAATCTCAATATCTTCATGCAAAATGGAAATAATACTTCCTATTGTGAGAGATGATATTGGGAATTAAATGCAATATCGCATGTTAAAGGCTTTGCTAAGGGACTACAAAGGTGTTATTTTTATTTGTAGAATACCAGTAAAATAGAGTAGTGAAGTAATAAAAAAACTGATTTTCTGTTTAATATATTTTTTAAAGGTTTTATTTATTTTATTTTTTTTTAGAGAGAGAAGAAGGGAGGGAGAAAGAGCAATGTATGGTTGCCTCTCACATGGCCCACACTGGGGACCTGGCCCGCAACCCAGGCATGTACCCCGACTGGGAATCGAACCAGGACCCTCTGGTTCCCAACCCACGCTCAATCCACTGAGCTACACCAGCCGGGCCACTGTTTACTATTTTTTAGAAAATAAACTTTTAAAATAATTTTAAAAATTTATTTATCGGAGAAAGGAGTGGGGGAGAGAACAACGATTTGTTGTTCCACTCTTACGTGTTCAGTGGCCCGGTCGTGCACGCGCCCTGACCTGGGGTCGCACCCGCGACCTTGGCACCTCGGACAACTGAGCTGCCCAGCCAGGGCAAACATGGATTTTATTGCTTACTATTTTTTAAGAAAACTGATTTTATTGCTTACTATTCCTATCATTTAGTCAAAATTAAAACATATGTTTTGTATCTCTAGCCAGCAGAAGATACGAAGATAGATTTTTGGCTTTTATTCTATCAGCTCAGTAAGATAAAGGAATGTTCACTTCATTTTAACATTATATTTTGACTTCCTCTTCTAAACACTTCTTCAGGCATATGGTGAAATAAATTTCAAAATCAGTAAGCTTTGAGGGAATAAATACTAATGTAAATATTCTTTCTTTGTGAAATGCAGAAAATTTTCTTAAATAACTCAGCTAATTTGATTTAATGCTATTGAACCACAGTAATTCGTGAACATCCTGTTTGGCAAATTATGTATTTAAATTGAAAATGTTGCTTTTCTCGGTACCACATCAATGGGAAAATTTACCTGCGTTTTTGGTCAGTCAGGTTTAAATTGAAAATAGTGTTCTTTAGGGTTGGGGCCCGAGTAATTACTAAACAATCTCCATCAAAACAGCCATTTCTTCCTAAGGAAAATCACAAGCTGCTGGGACTTTACAAAGTCTGGAAAACCAGAGTCACACACTTACGCTCAGGATGCCAGGGGGCACAGATTCCCTCCTGCAAACACTTTTCTAATTACATTGCATGACTTTCTTCTTTCTTTTTCCTTACCTCTACTTGCTATACTGTATTTTCTTCCTTAAAGAATTTGTGTGTGTGTGTTCAAAAGTGCTTTCTTCAGGAATTTGAAAAGTTCAAGGGAAGCGAAAAATGTTAATATAATTAGATTCCAATAAAGATTGATGCTGCTTATGATGTAATGGTGGGTGTGTGATGAGTGTGAATGCAGATCTCCAAGACAATTGCTACTGGCCTGTGTTTGGGGCACTTTGGACACAGATGTTCACGTATGTTGCTGCACCTTCATTTAGTAAGAAAAAATTTGTATTTAGATAGATTGCTTGGTTGATCAAGCTACAGATTAATTAATCTGGGGGAAAATAAAAGAATGTAATTTTGCAAACAAAACCTAGTGATGAGAATTCTTAAAATCAAGATTCCTAAATTCCTCTTTCCTTGACATTTGATTCTGGTGTGCCCTAATCCTGATGCTTGTGATTAAAATTCAGTTTTTGCTCCTTTACTTTTTAAAAGTGAAACCTGGTAGAAGATTTTTGTTTCTCTGTCAATAATGTTTGGAATAAGTGAACTGTATTTTAATTAAGTGTCTTCCTCATATAGCAGCATTTAAAAATTATGGAGCTGCTGTTATATAATCGGCCTCAATCCCATCTTGCATCCCTTCTGCTGATGTAGCAAAACAAACCTACGCAAATATGAAGACGTGATCCACAGCGGATACCAGCCCCCTGTGCCACACAGTGGATTGCATTGTTGTACCAACCTAAACTCAAGATTTAAATACTGAACATTCTTTCACCAGGGCCATGTGTTAATTGCCATACCATTGTGTTTTGTTTGCTATTTGAGAAATTTGTTTTTTTATAATAAGTTTCTCTGAAAGTGGTAGGCGTCCTTCCCTTTGAAGCTTCTGGTTTTCCCGGAAGAAATGTGAGATGGGAAGGATTACACTCTAATTTCTTCTCATTTTTCTTCTTGGGGTTTAGTCTAATCTCCTCAGGTTTTTGTTGTCATTGTTATTGTTGCTGATTTTATAAGATTAACATTTAAGACATTCAATCGTAGGTTTACATGATTAAAGCTGCTGGCCACTTGACTGCTTTATCTGTGCTTTCTTGAAACTTTTGTGTACTTCTCTCCCCAGTAAAAGCATGAGAGCCCATTCTTTCATTTTCACCTTTGATAGAATTAAAAATATGTGTTCTAAAATTAATGAAAACCTTAAAATCAGATTAAATTTATTATAAAGAAAATAATTAATATTGCTTTAAATTTATGGTTATTCTTTCTTCCTTACAGTGTTATTACTTTCTGGCTCTTTTTTGCTCTAATATAGAGACATTTCTGCATAAGGTCCTCCAGGAAGTACAGCACTTGTAATAGCGAGGGCATAAAAGACTTCGACTTGTAAATTGTTTGATTAATAGAGAAAAGAGGCAAGGGAGAGGACCTGGTACTCAGAGGTAAAGTTGTCCTTAAAAGTGTAAAATTAGAACTTGAACATCTTGGAATCAAACAAAACAGAAATAAAATTAATATTTCTGTAGGTGTATCGCTGAAGCATCCTACAACCCAATTACATAACAAGGACAAAATAAGGGAACCCTGGTATAACATCTTGTAAAAGAAGAAGTGAAGTTATATAATTAGACTGCATTTATCAAGCGGCTCATTCCACCTACACAGGCTCCGAAGAAAGAGGAAGGAGGTGAGCTGGGAGGATTTCTAAGGAATAATAACTAAGAGCGGTTTGATATGTGCATCGGTACCTCCTTTCACACTTTTTTTGGTATCATGCATAATTTCCCTCAGGTGCCTAGTGACCTACAGTTTTATTCTTTAAAGACTTGATGAAGTTCATCTTTAGGGTAAGAGGAAGAGCTCATTGCTTTGGGAAACAGCCAATGCTCCCCCTTTAAGAATTGAGTCTAAGGAAAGAAGGCAAGAGACATTAAGAACATGTTTATTCAAGTAGATTGTTTTCAGTATTGTTAAATAGAGTTGCTAGTGTGTGTTTAAAGAGTAGATCTTTTGTGCTTGAGATGGGTAAAACAAAAGGGTGGATTAATGTAATATTATTAGTGTTATAGGTAATGCGGTGTCTTTTGTTAGTCCATCAGTGTCATGGGAAGGTACAAAAGAGAAAGAAGAAGAAAGGTGACAATAGTGCTTTGTGATGATAATCTGGTTATGGTTATGGAGGGGCCATCATGCGGCAGAATCGTTCCAGCCACCATGATCAGTGACAGTCGTTCCTATTTCTCTTCTTCATCGAGACAATAACACTTTCCTCACTCCCGTGCTATTAAATCTGAAACTACAGTAATTCCTGATGAAGCACTGTGTTTTTTGACCTCGAGTACACTCAGATCAAAACATTAAACTCTGGACTAATTTTCAAGATTGTTTTCTACTCTTCTGTCCGAGGTTGGCATTTGTTGACAGTGGGCGAACCAGCTAGGAATATGCCCTCATGCCAGTTCTCTCAGACATCAGCAGTTTAGGGCCTTTTGCTTGTTTCAAATGTGGGGTGACAACTTCTAGTTAAAGAAATAAAAATTATTAAAGTCCCTGCTAAATTAAATGTAATTGTCAAAACTGCCACCATTGTAACCAGCACAGAGCTGCTGTGCCACCATTTACATCTGTGCCCCTCTGACTGCCAGACACCTGCTGGTGGAGAGACCATGCATGTGCGACTTCCCCGTTTCAGTGGAATTATTTACTCAGCGGTAGGTAAGCTGTCAAAACTAAAAGGAGAACAAATAAGAAGTAAGCAGTGATGATAAATGTGTACCACACGTTCCTGAAACATGGGTTGATCACAGTTAAAGAGGTAGCAATACATAGAAAACAAAGATTGTCAAAGAGATGAGAAAAATTTCCATGAATTCCACTCTTTTGAAATTACTATTATTAATGTTGAGTGAACAAACTTTAATTTTTTTATCCTCACCTGAGGACATTTTTATTTTCATTGCTTTTGGAGAGAGAGGGAGAGAGAAACATTGATGTGAGAGAGAGACATCGACTGGTTGCCTTCCCTACGTGCCCTGACTGGGGATGGAAACTGCACCCTTAGTATGTGTCCTGACTGGGGTTCACACCCACAGCCACTTGGTGTATGCGACAAAGCTCCAACCAACTCAGCCACCTGGCCAGGGCTACATTGATTATTTTTTAAAAATAGAGTAAGAAAAGAAATGGTTTCTAATATGGAATGTTGTGAATGCTGTGGGCGCTGGCGTGAGATGGATCTGGGGTCTGAGCTCCCCGTTTCTGTTTAAGGCGTGCTTGGGCAAAGCTGCTGCCTGGTCTGCAGTGTTCATGTAACAATTGCTCCCTGAGGTGTCGACTTAGGAATGCACGTGTAGCTCCAGATGTAAACACTGTTGAAAACAATAGAAACGGAAATACAAGAGAAAAATCGTCATATTGATATTAGTGGATGTGCTGGGTGAGGATGGGAGAAACTGATTGAGACTTTTAATATAAGAACTTATTTTAAATGATGAATTACCAGTATTAGCAACTTTCCATATTTGCTTTTAGTCTTTTTTTAAAGCATTCATTGTTTTGTAACATACACACATGTGTATATATATGTATATATGTGTATATCTATATGTTTGTATATCAGTAACAAAAAAGCCCCCAAATGAAAGTTTTTAAAAAATTTTACCTGAAATCCTACCACTCAGAAATAACTATCATTAATATTCATTGGGTTAATGCAATTACAAATACACTTCTAAGCACATGTGCAGATATAAATGTAGATAAAAGGATTACAAATAGCTTTATAAAAATAAGATTGTACTGTAGATACTATTTTAAAATTTCAACTTAGTATTGATTGTGTCTCTGTGAAGTGTGTCTTTTCCTTTCCATTTGCGTCCATGTCTCAATTTTAGTTACTTGTGTTATTAGTTTTACATTGTACATGCTTAAAACATGTGCTAGGACCATGATTTTCTTATTTGATTAGTGTTAGCACTATATTTCAATGAAATCAGCATTCTCCATCCACCATTTACCATGGGTTTTCATTATCTTGCTTTTTATTTATATTGCCTCTGTTTTATCATCAAGGTCTATTTAAAAAATATTTTAGGAAGACTCATAGGTATGTGTATTTCATAAAGTCTTCGATATTTGCCAATATTACTTGTTTGCCTTTAACATGAATAATACTTTAGCACGATGAATTGTTCTTGGGTCACGTTTGTAGCCATTTCTCATGGCCTTCTAGCACTACATGTTTCTCTGTAGAAGTCTTAGAGGAACCTGGTCTTTCCCTGTGATGGACTATTTACTTTTTATGCTGGATGCTTTAAAAATGATTTTTATCAACAAAAGAAAAAGGCAAGAAAAGCATAACTAGAGACACTGAAATTAAGAACAATCTAACAATAGCCAGAAGGGAGGGGCAGGGGAATGTGGGTAGAAGGGTTTTCAGGAACTACTATAAAGGGCTCATGGACAAAACCAAGGGGAAGGGTGGAAGCAAGGGAGGGAGGTGGGTTTGGGTAGGGTGGAGGGGGAGTGGAGGGGAGAAAGTGCAGACAACTGTAATTGAAGAACAATAAAGTAATTAAAAAATGATTTTTATTACATTTAGACTGGGATATTATGCATAGTTGCTTTGCCCCCTTTCTTCATCTTACTTGAATAACCCTCTTCAAACATTCTGTTTTTTTCCAATTAAGTATTGGTGACTTCTTGACTTCATTGCTTTATCTGAGACCAGAGTGTTTTCCTTTCTTAGGCTATGGTTTGAGAGCTGAGTGTTTTGAATTCTTCTGTTTTTCTTTAGAAGGAAGGTTGGAGGAAGTACAGATGCCAGGTACAGTCTTTCTTGGGCTATGAGGCTGTATTTTCTCTTCTGACATTTTGTTAAGCATCCTGTACCATGTTTACCAGGTTTATATTACACTCAAGTGATGTAACCCTGGTAGACCCGGTACAGGATACTTAACCCTGTACAGTGTGTTGTCTGTGTCTGTGTTTGTAGGGGAGAAGGGGGGCCTCACATCCCATAGGGAAACATCCTCAGACTTCAGTCAGCTTTCTCAATTCATTCGAGAGCACTGGATGGATTTATCCCTTCAAAGAGGCTCATTCTCTCCCATGTTTCTAACTGAGAGGTATTTCTGCTCTTCTTCAGACAAGGGAAGTTATGATGACACCTATTCAGCTTATTTCTCTATCAGTGTGTGGTTATGGATGAAAAATCTCAATAAGTTTGGACTCAACCATTGGCTTGGGGAGGAATCTGTGTTTGGAGTCAAATGGTGGCTTCCAGCAACTCCCTATCCCAGGAACTTCTGTTGTTTTCTTAACTCTCAGAATTATGCACTTGGTCAAGCTTCATTTGTTGTTTGTTTGCTTTTGTTTTATTTTGTATTTAATGGTTTTTGCTCTTTTTAGAGTATATTCTGTGAGGCAGTTGCCATTCTCCATCTTAACTGGAAAATCAGTACAGGATTTTAACCTAAGTCTGGAAAGTTGCTCCTCTGGCCTTTGAAGATGGTGTGTTTACCCAGTGTGAGCTGAGTTTATCAGAAGGATTTTTAACTGAACCTAATGACTTTTTTCATGTTTAGCTCTTGCCAATGTCAAGGGTCCCACATCTTCCTTCCTTCCTTCCTTCCTTCCTTCCTTCCTTCCTTCCTTCCTTCCTTCCTTCCTTCTTTCCTTCCTTCCTCCCTCCCTCCCTCCCTCCCTCTTACTCTCTTCCTTCCTTTAACTTTCTTTCCTGTTGTTTAAAAGCTGAAAAAGAAGAAGGTTCACATATCCCTGACGTTCTTTTTTTTAGAGAGATAAAGGAGAGAGAGACAATTGATTTGTTGTTCTACTTATTTGTGATTTATTGATTTTAGAGAGAGAGAGGAAGGGAGAGAGAAAGAAGGAGAGAGAGAAAAATGAACTTGTTCTACTTATGCATTCATTCATTGATTCTTGCATGTGCCCTGACCGGGGATCAAACCAACAACCTTGGGGTATGGGGATGATGCTCTAACCAACTGAGCTACACAGCCAGGGACTCACTGACTTCCTTGTTATTGAGAATTCTTTTTTTTTTCTCTTAATTTATTTTTCCTTTTTCCAAGGAGATTTACAAAACTAAAGAGAATGGGGAATATTCAGATAAGACACACTATCAAGATTGTTTCAAAACCCCAGTATATTTCATGTTTTGAAAGCAAAACAAATTTTAAAAAGTAGCTAAAATAAAATATGCTTAAACTTTGAAGGTCTTTTCTATCCAAGATAATTTTTCTGTTGGAATTCTCATGTATTTGAAAGGCAGAATTCCATTGGATTGACATACCTAGATGAAGGGCTAGTTTTCTGTGTTTTAGTTTCAAATGCTATTAATTGAATAATATTGACTTTTCTTTAACATACATCCTGGTCACATGTGAGAATAGCAAACCATTATTAGATTTTCCTGCTGTATTCTCCACTGTGTGTGGAGCACTACTTGAGAGACCTACCTCATAGTGTGTCGTGAGGATTAGATGAGCAAATATATAGAAATCACTCGGTTAAGTGCTTAGTGAATATTATCTGTGGGGGCAGCCGCTGCTGCTATTTTCCTGTCATCCAATGGGAATTTCCTCACTGGGCTTTGTACTTACTGAATATTCTTTTTGAGACCATTTATAGCTTAATGAGATTTCGCATAGTATTTAAATGATAAATTCTATTGGTTTTCCATTTGAATTTCTGTCTGAAACATGTTGGTTTCATTGGTTAAAGGCTAATGTAAGTGAAGCCAATGCCTTTGATGGGGCAAGCCTCAATGTACCCTTCATAAAGGTCCCTAGCAGTCACATTCTTATCCTTTGTCTCCTTGTACTGATAGGGGAAACTAATCAAAATATATTGGTAAAGGAGAAGAGCGAAGTGTGGAAAAATTTATATGATCTTATCATCTGTTGTGAGAAAAGAAACAAAACCAAAAATCATATTTGAATTAGCCTGTATGAACATTTAATAAAACAACTCTGAAAACATACATAAGAAACAAATTAGGTCTTTGCAATACATGTAACTGATGAAGAGCTTGCCAGGACATACACAGAACTCCTGAAACTCCACAAGAAAGTGACAGATCATGCACTGGGGGAAAAATGGACAAGAGTGTTGAAAAGACTGTTCACTTTTGAATAGGCTGTTCATAAAAGAGGATACCAAATAGCCAACAAATGAATGAAAAGTGCTCATCCTCATTAATAATAATGAAAATTCAAGCCAAGGGGAGCTTTCACTCTACATCTACCAGAAAGCCAACGTTAAAAATCCTTACAACGTCAAGTGCACCAGGAAATCGGATATGTGTTGCTAGGGTATAAATTGGGGCACATACTTTGAAAAACTATTTGATACTTTCTACTAAAGTTGAATATGCACACGTCCTGTGAGCAATCCCATTTCCAGGTATATACTCAATGGAAATATATTCTCATGTGCCGTAAGAAAGAGGCACAATAATGCTCTAATCAGTGCTATTTGCAATAGCCCCCGACTAGAAACAACCCAAATGCCAGCAACTGGAAAATAAACATGGCTACTATTTAAAAAACACACATACAGCCTCTATGGAAAACAGTCTGGTGATTCCTACAAAAGTTCAATTGAATTACCATATTAATCCCACAATTCCACTTCTAGGTATACATACAAAAGAATTGAGAGCAGAGACTCTACAGATGCTTGTATGCAATTGTTCATAGCAGTGTTATTTACAGTAGCCAAAAGGTGGAAACAACCCAAGTATTCATTTGTAGATGAATGAATGAGCAATTGTGGTATATCCACTCAACAGAATATTATTCAGTCTTAAAAAGGAATGAAGTTCTGGTATATACTACAACATGGATGAACATTGAAAATATTTGTTCAGTCATAAAAGGACAAATATTGTATGATTCCACTGACATGAGTTACCTAAAATAGCAAATTCATAGATACAGGAAATAGAATGGAGATTACCTGGGCTTGGGAGGAGGGGAGAATAGGGAGTTATTATTTAATAGGTATAAAATTTCTGCTTGGGAAGTTGAAAACATTCTGGAAATAGTAGCGATGGTTGCAACACCATAAATATACTTAATGCCATTGAATCATATACTTAAAATGGCCCAAAATGGCAAATTTTATGTTATGGGTATCTTACCATAAAAAAAATAAGCATATTATAGTATATTCATAGAAAAGAATATTATACAGTGATGAAAATAAACACTACAGCTCCATCAACAAGATTAATCTCATCTCTCAAATATAATATTGATTGAAGAAAGCGATACACAATATAATGCAGAGCATTAACAGTGAAGGAGGCACCACAGAAGGCAGGTTGGTGGTTCTGTTAGTGAAGGGGCTGGGGGTCAGGAGGGCCAACGGGCTTTCTGGGTGCTGGCAGGGTCCTGTTTCTTTATAGATATTTGCTTTATAGCAATTTGTTTCGGTGAGCATTTTAAATGCATTTTTTCCTGCATGTGTTATATTTCATAATACATGTTTTAAAAAGAATAAAAATGACTATGTGGCGAGAATTGTAGTGGGAGAACCGGATGGAGTGGAGATGATTCTCTTGATTTTATACCGTTTGTATTTCATTGCTTTAACTATGAAGTTACTACGTTTAATTTTTTTAAATTTGAAATACTATACCAGTAAGCTATCAAATGACCTGGTTTAGGTAACTGGAAAAATGTTCATTTTACCTATTCAACCTATATAGCTTTCCAAAAAACATGAAGACTCGCTTTGTGTACATACAAAAATAAATGTCTTAAATATAAGTATTAAATTTGATTTAACTTCAAAATACAACATTCTGTATTAAGTTTCATTTAAAAACCCTACTTTTTGACCTAGATCATTAAACAATAGCCATTTAATTATTACATATAAAAAGAAAACTAAGAAGGAATATGGATTTATTTGTTCCACCTTCAGACTGAAAAGTACTTGGCTAAGGCCTGAATCAGGGAAGCTGTTCTCACGATAGATGAGCCTTATGGCCAAATTCACTTCCTTGTTTGGATCTTCCGCGTTAAATTTAGGAATAAAGCCATTTCCCCACAGAGGATCAGAAGGCGTTGGTGTGCAAGCAGATTAAGCTTGCATGTTGAGATTATCACCTGTTACTTCTGTTCTTCCCTGGTCTCTGTGCCCTGCTCTGATATCCCTCTTCATGGCTACACAAAAATTAATAATCCCTACTAAAAGCAAAAGTCTTATTTTGGGGTAAGATAGCATTGAAAGCAGAATAAATAGCAGGGTAAACCATGTCAGCTTCTTTCTTTCAAAGCCAAACAGTTAGCTCTCAAAGCAGTGTCTTGTTGGGAAATCTATACAACCGTGTATCTATCATAGTCAGTTTAGGAAAGGGTATGTTTTAGGATCTCATGGTTTGTACTTGGGCAGCCATTCTTCTCTGAAAATCCCTGGGATGTTTTATGTATGTAAAAGATCTTTTTCCCTCTTATGCTATTCATTTGATTGAATTATTTAGATTTTTAAAAAAATTATAGACACCATGAACTCTAATCAACAAATAACTCAGCAGGAAGGATGAGATTTTTTTAAAAAGTGAATAGAAAATGAAGATTTTTTTTTTACTAGATCCCGTTAAACTTTCAGACCCATTTTAACAATGAATCTTTGCATACTAAAGAGCAAAGACCTACACAAATAGTTCAGTTAGGTACCCCTTCTCTCTTTTCCTTAATTCATTTTGTAATTGATTTTGTGACTTTGGCTTTGGCCTAAAAAAAATTCACAAAAGTATAGGAAGAATTTAAATGAAGATGTTTCCTAGTATTATTTTCTGGCATGGTTATAGTTTAATTATTGCCTTTTACTTTTTTCTTTTAAATTAACAAATAATAACTGATATGCTTATCATTTAACAAATATGTGTATCCATTTAGATGTCCAAATTCCTTTTATGCTAAAGTTCTAGTCTTGGAGGTTATAACATACCTACTACAACAGCCACAATTTTAAATGCTGTTTACATAGTAATTCAGACATTCAAAGATGTTTGATTTTATTTTTGTATATTCCTAGTATATTTTACAGCTACTTATTATTTTCAATAAAGTTAAAAATTTGGCCCGACTGGTGTAGCTCAGCGGGGAACCAAAAGGTCCCAGTTCGATTCCCTGTCGGGGCACATGCCTGGGTTGCAGGCCAGGTCCCCAGTGAGGGCCATGTGAGAGGCAACCATACATTGCTCTTTCTCCCTCCCTTCTCCTCTTTCTAAAAATAAATAAATAAAATCTTTAAAAAAAAAGTGAAAAATTTGGATAAACTATCATAGAAAAAATCTGATATGGAATATTAAAATTTAAACAAAATTAAAAACATTTAAAAATAAATATATGTATACATAATAGCACTAAAATATTTAAGTTACCATTTCATATCTCATACCTTCTAACTGTTATGTGCATTGGTTTGTATCTAACTCCAGTCACAATGACATATTAGAACATATGATTTCTAGGTAGCTGTTTCTCTAACAGCTTGGAAAATACCTATGATGGAGATGAGCTGTATCAAGCATTAGCGTTTTAGTTCCTGCTGGTTTTAGTTTTTAATAAAAAGGGGAAGAGCACAAAATGAAGCAGAAACAATCTCAAGTGTGTAAATTGTGCTTATGGTCCTAATCTTGACTCTCAGTGCCGTGTTGCGGGACAAAGTTGTATAGGCCCACACTGTTAGCTCAGCTGGCCATTGTGAGTAAAGGATAGTTCCTTTGCTCTCCTCTTCTAAGTCATCTGACATTTTAAACTTGCATTTGGAGGCAATGAGGAATAAAACAATATTCCCTGTTTCTCTAGATCTTCAGAAAAGAGCTGTTTTAAGTCAACTCTTTGTTTAGGTTTTTGGTCAGTAATGAGATAATCTTTATTTTGTGCAATATCCAGCAGAGAAAATTATAGCAGCAATATGGAGGCAGGACGTAAATAGATGTTATTGCCTCAAGTTCACTCGTTTAAAAATTAAACAAGCAAAGTTAGGAAAAATAATCAAAAGGATTATAGTTGTTCTTTTTTTTTAACTGTGTTCCTCCAAGCTGGGTCTTATCTCAAGTGCTTTCATTCAAACCACTACATTTTTTTTCTTTTTAATACTATTTTTCCAATAAAATTAATGAGATCATAGTAGAAATTTTGGAAGATGTTCATATTAGTTAGAATATGAGTGTGTACTGTAACAAGGATCCATGTGCGTTATGATTACAGTTCTTTTCTGTCCCACATTCTCTGGAGATAAGCATTTGGTAGCCGATTTGGTACTCCATGGTCCTGAGGACCCACACTCCTTCCATGTTATTATCTTCAAACATTGCTTTCACTTCATGGTCTAATATGGCTGCTTCAACTCCAGCCTTCACAGTCACCTTCCAGCAAGAAGCAGAAAAGAGAAAAGAATGTTTTAGATATTCCCAGAAGTCTTATTCATCACTACCATTTAAATTCCATTGTCTTTGCTTAGTCATACAAAGAAGACTGGAAAATTTAGTCTTAATTCCAGATAGTCACATGGCCAGGTGAAACCCCTGGGACTATTACTATAGGAAGAAAGGAAGGCTGAATATTGGGGAAAAGCTAACAATCTTTGCCACAAAGATGTAGAGAAGAAAATAAGTATCACCATTTTTTAATTTTTTTAAATTTATTTTATTTTTTAGACACTGGGGAAGGGAGGGAGAAAGAGAGAGAGAGAAACATTAATGTGTGGTTGCCTCTTGCATGCCCCTCGCTGGGGACCTGGCCCGCAACCCAGGCACATGCCCTGACTGGCATTTGAACCAGTGACCCTTTGGTTCACAGGCTGGCGCTGAATCCACTGAGCCACACCAGTCAGGGCAGTATCACCTTAGATACTCTCACCTTTAATTTTCAGTGCATTTCCTTTCATTACTTAAAAAAAGTTTTTTTTAAATAGCATTACGCTATATAAAATGCTGTTTATATAGTAATATAATATACCCTGAACATTTTCCCCATCATTTAACATCTTCAAAACACAATTTTAATCACTGTATAATATTGCACACTATATATTTATCATATATTTAACTGAAGTTATACTTTTGAATATTTAGACTTTTTTCTAAAGATATTAGTGTTTATAAGTATGTTTGTAGCTCTCTAAGGTCCTTAACTTAGAGGTATAATTATTAATAATTTCAGAAAGCTGGTACAAAGTTATACACCTATAGTTTACATTTAAGAGTACCCATTCCATCAAACTTTTCATATTACTAAGTAGTTTTAACTTTAAGATGATTACCAATTTGGTAATTAAAAAGTAATCTCTTATTATTTTAACTTCAATTTCCTTGATAGTGAACAATGTTGAAACATTTTTTCTTGGTAATGTGTGCATGTAGTTTATTTATTTTTTTTTAAGATTTTATTTATTTTACTTTTAGAGATAGGAGAAGGAAGGGAGAAAGAGCAATGTATGGTTGCCTCTCACATGACCCTCACTGGGGACCTGGCCTGCAACCCAGGCATGTGCCCTGACTGGGAATCGAACCGGGAACTTTTGGTTCCCAGCCTGCGCTCAATCCACTGAGCTACACCAGCCGGGCTGTAATTTAAATTTCCTTTATATGATCTGTTTCTCTTTTCCTATTTATTAATATATGAAAGCTCTTTATATGATAAGGATATTAACATTTTATCTTTAAATATTTTCAAATGTTTTCCGAGTTTGGAGCTAGTCTTCTATTCAATAAGTATTCATCTCCTTGAATCTATTTGTTCTGTTACTATATTTACAACAACTATTTCATTTGCATTAGTAAGTAGTCAATAAATATTTATTTGACGAGAGATGGAAAGAGTGCATAGTTAGATTTATTACCACATTTCACTGTATTTAATGCTCACTGCTACATTTTCTGCTTTGAATCGGGATGCCTCTATTTGGAAGCTTTTGTTTTGAGTTGTATCTTGATTGACTAGCACATATATTTTAGTGATATTTTTGAGAAAGATTTGATACTAATTATTATGTATGATGTGCTCATGCATAACAAAATCTCCTTCTGTTGACTTTAGCCAAGTAAACGAGTGATTGCATAGAATCCTTCTTCACAGACATTTTCCTCCAGACTGGAGACTTTCTCCCCTTATCTACTGGCCTGTGATAGGAGGCGTGAGGGTAGGATGATTTTGATTTCCTTGTGAGAGATTTTTGCTGCTTTTGTTTTCTCTTTCTGAAAGCGCTCTTTTGTTTTTTCTCTCCCTTTGAAATATTTTAAAAAATCAGCTCATTAAAATATGTGTGGACAATGTTAAATTTCCATATTTTTAGCTTGGGATCTCAGAACTTATGTTAGGCAGACAGATTTAGAAATGTTTTCTTCCACTCTGCCCTTACTTCTTCCTCCTCCTGGGTCTGCCTGGCCTCAGCCTCTAGAGTGCCAGTTTGCAATATGTGGATTTATTCTTTATATAAAGTATCTTTTTTCTCATCGTTTTCATTTCGGGAATGTTTAAAAAGGTTTGTTCGGACCCAAGTGGTCTGAGTTTTCTGTTCTTACAGCTTATGTGCCCTATTTCTAATAAAGATTTCCACTTTATTGTGTGTTCTTCCTCGACATTGTCTTCTTGGCCTGTTCAACTCTTGTTTTGCTCCTGCCCAAGTCTTAGTTCCTGTTCCACCTCATTCTCTGGCTTTATCTCCTTGTAGTTTTTATAGTTCTTGTTTCAAGGAATTTTATTGATTCTATGAAGCAGATACCTCACTGTGTTTGCTCTAGTAAACATTTCCCCATATGTATGCTCCTACTCCTCGTTTTGGTTTACTTTCTTTCTTTTTTTTTTTATATACAGTGCAATATCTTTAGGGCTCAAACTTTTAAAACTTTTTAATTCCTTTTAATTTTTATTCAGCTTTGAACAAAGAGTAATTTATGATGTAGGCCTGACATTTGCCCATAACCATGAAATAGTGGTGGCTGGATTCTAGACTCCTTTCATGTCTATATACTTTTAAAATATTGTTTTTAGTAATCCTTCTAGGGATGTTATAATAATATATTTATGTTGCTACTTCAATGACCGAGGTGCATGATGGGCTTGGCAGGCTTCTATATTTAAGTTTTTGTATTTTTCGTCCTGGCTACCCTATCAGGTACACAGTGTGACTGCGCATGACCTCCTTTCACCAGCCGCATCGCTGGAATACACTCCAAGTCAGAAAGATCAAAAGTTTGCTTGGGTAGCTGCTCATAAGCCTGGGGCCTCTCCGCTGGGGCAGGCGACTCCCACGGCCTCCTCCTGTGCACCTGCCAACCGTGGGGGAGGGGCCCCTCGGATCCCGCCAACATTGCCTCGAGTCACGCTGTATTTCTCAAGATGGAGGTGTGCAGGGTGGCCTTTGGTGTTTCTTTTCAGTCAATTTACTTTCTCTTAATGTGTAGTAGAAGTTTGATGTTGAATAGCGTTCGTATTGTTTCACGGCTGAGATGTTATTTCCTGCATGTTACAGTCATTCGGGAGTATCTGAGGGGCACAGCATAAGGTGCTGAGATACGTTCTCTCGGGCTGCCATCCCATGTTAAGGGCCAACTTGATATTAATGCCATCAACTTAGACCATCCATACTGTTCTCATTCCTGTAGTGCAGGGCAGGGCAAAAGTAGGTTTACAGTTGTGAGTATGTGAAACACAGAGGTTATTATTGTATTGTTTATTAATATTATATTTTCCATATGAGCAATTGGAAACCTACTTTTGCTCCACCCTATACGTAATGGTCATGTTTTCATATTATTTGGTATTCTGGCAAAAATTATTTTAAGATTTCATCCTAGTCTATGGACCTATACGTTATCTTTCTACTTCCTCTTGTTGTTTGGTCTCCTCCCACTCGCGGGAGTCAGTGGTTTGCTGAGGTTAGCGCCAGAACAGGCCTAGAGGTTTCCGGGTGAGGTGGCTCATTTGGATAAAGGCAATTTTCAGAAGGGGCAGCTATGAGCCGTGAGCAGCCAACACTCTCAGGAGCTGAAGGGTGGGACCAGGCAGGACCCACAGCAGCCAGTGAGCAGTGCGTGACTCCTGTACTTCTCCTTCCACATGAATTGTGTGTGTGTGCTCTCTGCCCGTTCCCCCCTTTGTTAATTAATGGTTAGTTATCGAATAAGTAGCTATTCCATGCTTATTTTATGTCAAAGCTCTGGAATATTTCTGAGAGATTTCCTTCAGTGAAACCCCAGAGATTATTTGCCAGAACTCTTTAAATTTAGGAAAGTCTCTCTTTAGAATAAGGCCATTATCTATTATCTATCTATTTTTTATCTATTATATTTGTAATAAAATAACTTCCTAGTTTCCTTTTTTCCTTGTAACTATGTGATGATGATTATTTGCCTAGAGAAGTTGAAAATATTTATACTTTGAATTTATCAGTGGGTTTTATTAAATACTTCTTCCATTTATTTTATGTATTCAAAACACACACACATCATCTATAAAGCTGATACTCAAAGACGTATTTTTATCTTGTACTTCAATATTTACCTTTTTTATTATAATAGGAATTTATTTTGAATTTTTACGATAGGCAAAATTTATAGTGCTATTTAAAAAATATTTCTCACATGTTCATGTATGGTTTTCTTTACCCTATACACTAAGGGATCACACCTCAATATTAAATATATTTGTATATACTTAATATAAATGTACATTTATGTATACACACATTTGTATAATATTACATGAAATACTATTATATATTTGATATATTTTTATATTCTATGTTATAATATTATTTGATATAATATATGCATATAAAGCAATATACTTGTGTGTGTGTGTATATATATATATATTTAGCACAGAGTTTCAGGTATCAGGGATATTTAATAATTAAAAATTTGTGATTAAAGAAGGAGACATATTGATGGTAACTGTCACCCAAAATACTGCATTCTGTCCCCAGGAGCCTTGCTGGGCAAGTGGGGAAGGGACGGAGAGCCAGATGGTGCCTGTGGTTTCATGTCCATGATTCCTACAGGGATGGAAAGCAATTACTCAGTACTGGTCCCCTGGGAGGCTGTCGACAAGGCAAGCGTGTTCTCTGCATTCATCTCTACAAGGTGTAATAATTAAGCCAACAGAATCATAGCATCTGTCTGATGGATGTACAAAGACTCAGCGTGGGCCCACTTGGCTTGTTCATCACCTCAGCATCACCTACATGAATTAGTAATTGCTCGGGAAATATATGGCATTCACATGTCATGATGATCTTTGTTTCTTTACTGCCTAAGAAACCTAAGGTACAGTGGGCAGTTTAAAACCTGTTAATAACCAGTGAAGCTTAAGCATTGAGGGTTTAGGTTGCTTTATTGGTGCTACCCTTAAAAAAGATTTTAGATGTTTTCATCAAGAAGAGGATGCATTTGGGGGAAAATGCAGACAAGTGTAATTAAACAAAAATAAAATAATTATTAAAAAAAGAGAGAGACGTAAAAAAAAAAGAAGAGTATGCAAGTATGTGCTGGATTTGGGCACTTTAATGCTTCTAGTTGGCAGCAGCTTGCTAAGTGCGCTATAAACTAGAGGATTCTCTATTTGAGATGTAACTGCGTGTCACTCGGGTTAGTGGCCAGTAAACTGGGCAGCAGGGGACCAATCAGAACACTGGCAATTCACGGCAAACCTTTAAGTCTGTGCTTTAGGTTTGTCCTCCACTCTTGCATTCCCATCAGGAGGCCAGTAAAGATGGAAATGGGGCTTTTTGCTACCCTGCTTCCTCTCCTGAAGGGGCCAAGCAAACGAGAAGTGTCTGCTCGTGTAAAGAGCTGAAACGCTGGCCCTGGGGTGCTGGCAGGGAAAGCAAATTCTGGAGAGAAAAGTTTCTGTCTTTTGTTGGTTTCCCTAGAAGCAGAATCAGACATGGGGATTCTCGTGCAAGTGACTTATTGAGCGTCTGCTCTCAGGAGAAATCGAGCGAGGAAATCCTTAGAACAGAATGGGGCTGCAAGAAAAGCAAAGATGGGGCATGGGAGGTCTCATCTCAGCCTGGTCCCACAGGAAGCCGTGGAGTAGGAGTTGTACCACCTATACTCCAGCATGCATGGTGCTGGCTACCAGCAGCTTTCCCCTTCCAGGGGTGAGCACACACCCTTCCAGCTACCTCCAGCCACCGTGGTGCTCTTCAGTCAATGGCAGTTCTCCTGAGTTCAGGTGGGAGCTGTCAGCCAGCACCTGCAGCATCTGCTTGATGGGAGCACCAGCCCAGTGAAGGGGACCTGAGTGGGCACAGAAGAATCAACCGTAGTTACCGACTTTATCTTCTTCTCCCTGCCCCCAGCAGTCATTTTAATACTCTCTTACTCTCTATTACCCTGTTTTATATAGGCATAGGTCTTATCACTAGCTGGAAATATCTGATACATTTATATATTTACGGCTTATTATCTGTGTCTTCTCAGATGATTTCTAGTGATCTGTGTCACTAGATTTCATAAGCCCCCTATCTCATCAATATTGTACCACCACCTTCTAAAACAGTGCCTGGCATATAGCAGGTACTCAGGACATAATTTTTGAATGCATGAGTGAGTGGGGGTGGGGTGAGGTAGGAGGGCAAAGAGGCTTTCTGGGGACCATCAGACATCTATGTAGTACCCAGCTGTAGTGGACACTGTCAGTGCCCTGTTCACATTTTCGCAGTCCTGGCTTCTTGGACCTGGGTTCCCCTTTCCCAGCTTCTGCAGGCGTCACTCCTAACACCTACTCCCTTCTTCAGAAGACATTCCTTGGGCTACTCTCCCAAGGAACAGGAGTGCCTGGAAATTTCCTCATGGGAAGGTCTTCAGCTGTCATTGACTCGGGTGGGATTATGAATGGCTAACTCCCAAGCCTCGAGACTGGAAACACTGATAAAATTGACAGTCCAGAGTTCCCCACAGGACCAGGCTGAGATTGGGGCTCCGTCTGAGATCAAAACTTGCTTGACTTCTTTCTCTTCCCTATCCCGTTTTGTTTCCCCCTCTCCACTGTTTTTTCTTCGAGCACTGTGCTGATAAATCAGTTGCTTATGTACCTTGCCCTCAGTGTTTGTCTCTGGGAAATCAGATCTGTGACATCATCTAGGTCTGTGAGAAAGTCATGAGTCAAGTAACTACAAAATCACATATAAAAGTATGTCTGTGGTTTATGCCATGAAAGAGTAAAGAAGTTTCTGGGGCAATGCCATATTAGTTGAGATAATAATAGCTAAAACTGATGGGGCACTTTCTGCCTATCCAGCTCTTCTTTAAGCATGTGATGTGTGCAAAGTCAGTGCTTCTCAGACTTTAATATGCACAGAGATCCCCTGAGGATCCTGTTAAGAGGCCGAATCTGGTGCAGTGGTCTGGGGTAGGGCCCGAGGAACTGCATTTCCATCCAGCTCCCTCCCCTGCCTGCCCCCACCAGGAAGGCTGATGTGCTGGTCTCCAGACCACACAGCGAGTAAGGGGTTAACTTATCATTCCTCACAACAGCTCTATGATGTAAATTCTATTACTATATGTGTTTTACAGATAAGGAAAGTGAAGTACATAGAAGTGAAGTACTTTTTATTAAAATTACACTGTTGGTTAGAGGTGGAACCAGGATTTGAACCCACACAGCCTGGGCTCCCTACATGCCATCTCAGATGCTATGAGGGAAGGTCTTTCCAGAAAGGTGAAGTTATAATGGGGCTGACGGCCAGTAACCAAATGCAGTGTGTCACTGTGGTTGCTCTCGAGATGAATACGTCCTTAATGCTACCCCAGGCGTGTTTTGTTTCTCAGAGAGACTATTCTGCCTTCAGTTTCTCTTTCTTCCAGGCCCCAATGACTGCCACCCATTAGGCTGCTCTGTTCTGACAGTGTTTCCCAACTGCTTAGAAGTAACTAATGAGCCAGTACCAGTGCCTAATAGAAGTGAGTGACAGCAGCTGTAATTTTTCAAAGATCACTTGATTCGTCTTTTGTGATTTTGTAACATGTAAAACAACAGGGAACGAGAGATTTATAACCTGATTCACTCTAATTGATTTCTTGGCCTCCTTGGGTCTAATTAATTTTTTTCTGTGTACCCTAAAATGGTGTAGTAGGCTTTCTAAAAGCTGTTAGAAGGCAGCTTTATCACAGTTTATGAAAAATTGAGACTTGGCTTTTATTGGGTAGGTAAATAGAAATTGATTTTGCTGTTGAGGCCCTGATAAGGAGGAGGAAGATTGACTGCAGATCTCAGCAGGGCTCTGGCATTACTCCGTCTTGGTGTGGGTTCCCACAGGAGCAGATGCTGAGACGAGGACTCCTGTGCGAATAGTTGTTTGGAAGGTAGTGCCAGGAACCCCCTTGCCAGGAATGGGAAGTGAGACAGGGAAAGAAGAGAGTCACACTAATGGTGCAATATCAAACTAGTTACGGCTTCTCTGGGAGACTGTCTTGCACTCCAGAGTAATTCCAAGGAAGGAACAAGGCAACTGGGGCATTTATTTACCATCACCCTCAGTCCCGGGTGGAGGGCTGCTCCTTGGGGGAAACCACTTCTGGGCACAGGCCATGGCATCCAGAGAAACCCATGCTCAGAGACGTGCTTGTATTGGAGCTGCAGAGTTGGGCCTACGCGGGGTGGTCAATGCCAAGGGGATTTGCGCAAGGCGTCTGCAGCACCTGTTACAATGTCCTTACGGAAGTTGTATTGCTTTGATATTTTTGTGTACCAGTGCCTCCCCCGCGCCCCCAAGTTCCCAGCATCTTGGCACCTAATCTTGTGTGGAGTCCATAATCTGGACGACCTATGCCACTGACTTGAAGACATTTAACTAAGGCAGTTGTCCATCTTACGTTTTATAATATAACATGGTGCCCAATTTAAAAGAATATATGTTAAATTGAAACTATTGATGTCATTCACAGACTATAAAATGCTTTAGGATTTTGTTCATCATTTATTTGGAATGCCCCTCAGGGGGACATGGCTTGGAGTGAAGCTTCAGTAGCAATTAGAAAAACAGAGAATGCCCAGCAAAACTGAAAATTCTACAGAAGCCTCTGTGTTGCAGTAATTTTTAATGGGTTTAAAAATTTATCCTGAAAATGCAACATTTACGTTTAGCACCATCAGAATGGAAGGAGGAGTAATAGCAAAGGGCATTGCAGGCCGATCCGAGCTGAATCGGCCCCTTCCCAGGACCTGCCTCTATGGTGTCATTACCTAGTTCTTCTGACTGGTACCACATGGGCTGCGTTCCCACCTCTCAGGCCCAGCTGCTCTTTGCTCATCTGTCTGTATTTTTCCTGCCTGTGGGAAGAAAAGCTGAGCAGAGAGTGTGGTCATTGATTCCAGGCTCAAGGTTCAGGGAAGGCTTTCCTGCCCGGTTCTGTTGTCCCAACTGCACAGCCACTCACAGAGGCTCGGGAGCAGCTAGTTACTAACTCGTACTCCTCAACCATGTCCTTGGCAGTAATGTGATTTTCGGGATACCGTAGACCAGGAGAACGATTTCAGGACCTGTCTCTGATTTACTTTTTGATCGTGTTTGGAAATGTACATCCATGTTTGTGTACTTCCTTATGTAACTCGCCGACACATTTTCATTTTATGTTAACAAAACATAGTGTTCACCATGTGCCAGACAGTATCCTAAGCGCTTGGCAGATCACCCTCATTTAGTCTTCATGTCTCTGCCACGAGGCAGGTGCTGTTTTATCCCCATTTTATAGGTGTGGACATTGAATCACCGAGAATTTATCATGGTGGCATTCTCATGAAAATATGAAGATTGATAAAATGCATATATTAATTAATTTTGACTTTAGCAGTCAAGAAAGTTAATCCTTCATTGCCTCCCTGTCCCAACCCCAGATGGCTTTAGGAATGTTTTTCAATACATATTGGAGGGTTTTTCTGTGTTCTGTCTGAGTTATTAAAAGCATAGTGTTGTCCTGGTTTTGTTATAGTGAGGGATAGGTTTTAATCTCAGCACAGAAGGGAGAAAATACCACAGAGTCAAAATCATCTGTGAAAATGCTTTCACACACCTCGAAGTAATGCCACATGATTTTATGTGCACAACCCTCCATGGTAATTCTTAGGATGCTGAAGTTCTAGAACAATAGAGCTTGACTGAGGAAAGTCTACACAGATGTCTGGGCTTTCAAATCAGCAGCTTTTAAGATAGCCATCAAATTCCTAGGGGTAAGTAGGGACTGCGCGAATGCATGAAAAAGTTTTTGCGTGCCTGCAGAGTTGATTCCGTCCTATTTACTCATCAAGCGTCTCTAACTCAATGCCGGGTAATTGGTTTATTGTTACCGTGGGAGTGTGAACTCAAGCACAGCTGTGGTTTGCAAGGAATTGTAGCCTAACGGTTTAGAAAAGGATCTCAAGATGCAGAAGACCTGAGTTTGACTCCCAGTCTCTTTCTTCTTAGATATCTGAAACTGACAAATTACTTAAAGTATTTGAACCTCAGCTTTCTCATCTGTAAGAAGGGCACATAATCTGTACCTACCTTGTAGGTCCAGCGTGAGGGTTAATTCCTGTGTTCTTTGCAGGCTGCCTGGCACTGAGTAAAGATGCTCTGTATGTCGGATACTGTTATTGTTCTGGAGGTAGAGGGTAATTTAAAGCATATATGATGAGATGGAACTATATCGTATTGTCCCTGCACCATGAACCATGATGAATGGACTTAATAAGGGCTTGGTTTCATTACTTACAATCCTGCAACCTAATCAAGTTACCCTACCTCCCTATGGCTCCATTTTCTCAACTGCAAAATGAGGGTATTATACTACTTTTCTTATAACATTATTAGGAGCATTTATCAATGTATGAAAACTCTTAAAACAGTGTCTGGGGTTTTGTCTATGTGTTATTACTACTCTATCCAAGAACCTAATACAGAGTAGGTGTTCAATAAATATTTGATCGTGAAAGGACCATCGATGCCCGTAGTGGGGAAGAACTTTTCACATTAAAATGCCAACTTTTGGTTGATAATCTCATTCTGAGGATACATTATTTGGCCTTAGCATGAACTGGTTTCATATGTGGCCATATTCATGAATGTTACCTCTGATCCATGAGAAAAGTTTGTAAGATTTGAGAAGCTGTGAAGCTCATGATGGTGGATACAGGTTTTCCAAAATTCTCTTTTGCTTGGAAGCATGCATTGTATCCTTGGAAACAAGTATTGTCAGTTATTTACCTTGAGGTGATCGCCTCCCTTCATTCATTTTTGAGATGTCCACCATGGACCCAACTCTGAGTAGCCCCAGTTCACCCGTCAGTCATTCCTTCAGGTAAAAATGATGTTACATGGGAAGAATGACTACTTTAGTTCAAAACTCCGATAATCCCATAAGAGCTTCTGCACACTGTGGGGTAGACACTTCTGCATACTTCCCAGTTTGCCATATAGAATATCTTTAAAAAACATGCTCTTAAGAGTCTAGGTTTACCAAAATTGATATTTTTTCCTGTTCTAAGGACTTTTTTAAATGAGTGTGTGAGAGTGACGAGTCCGATGCCGTCTGGTACACTAGAAATTTGGCGTCATCATCTTGGTGTGTATGAAGGTGCCAACAGTGTTATCTACCATTGCTTTTGTACAAAGTGCAGATGTGAAGATAGTGAAAAAGGAATAACCTCCTAGTATTACATTTTGACCTTGGGGAAACTCAGAAAGGGTCTTAGAGAAACCCAGTGATCCGTGGGCTGTACATTGAGCTGTAGAAGCATTCAGTAGGCAAAACTGGCAGACTCTATTGTTAGTGAATGAAGGGATTGAAGGGATAGCAGGGTCAAGGATGGCTTACTGTTCCACTTCAGAGCAGGGAGAGACTAGAGAAGGAGTGAGTTCGTGGTAGAAAATACCGCTTCCATTTTGGGGCATGAAGTAGCTGGAAGTCATTCTATTTGAGTTGTTCATCTGAAGACTTCTTGTGCAATTATTTACTCAAGAAAGATTTATAGAACACCCACTTTGTACTGGGGACAATAAGAATGTGTTTCATTCCAGACTTGTTTTCATGCAGAAGCCGTTTTTTCTTGGGGAAATTGTAAGCTTTCTTAGAGAATAACCTGAATAATATATTTAGAAAAAAGTTTGTACGATCCTATCACAGTGCAAGACAATGACAATGTATCCCAGTTTACCAAAGTCACCATCTCCTTCCTGCCTCCCCAGAGTGACCTACAGTTTTTCTTCCATCCTTTATCCCCTGGTCAGATTAACATACACCCACATTCTAACCTTCACCATTAGTCAGGGAAATCCAAACACTACAGTGAAATGTTGCATTCTCAATAGATTGGTGAAAATTAAAAAGTCAGACAGCACCAGGGGTTGAATGTAGTGTATATTACCAAGAGTGCCTGTCGTCTGCTAGTTAGGAGAATAAATTGTTACTGCTACTTGGGAAATAATTTCATGCTATTTTGCGTTAAGTGAGTGTTACATTCCCTACTAATCAGAAAAATTACTTTTAGGGCTATATTCTACCAAAAATCTAGCACAGATACACCAAAATAACTCTACAAGAAAATGGACAGTGGGGCATGCTCATATGGGGAAGGAAAGGTGGGAGGGAGAAATCTAAATGACCATCAGTTGGAGAATAAGTAAGCGTGAGCCCTACACTGGAATATAGGTCAATGCAATGAATGGTATTGGTGAACTTCCATGTTTTCATTTGGAGAGCTGTGTAAATGGGTGTTTATTATGGTGATTTAGAATATACTCAAATGTATACTATACTATATTATTATATTTGTGATAAAAATAACATTAAAATATAATAGAAGGAAAAGTTTCCTTGTTAAGCTTTTACATCAATATTCAGTCATTTTTGTATTTTCACATTATATTGCAAATGTGAGTTTGTTTGCGTGCTTCTTGATAATTATGGGACCTACCAGGGCAAAGACCTTATTTTAGTCATGTTTATATCTTGTTTTATTTTAAAGAATTTCTGGGATGTATTATGAACTAAATAAATATATGTTTGCTGACCAAAATATTAATCTAAATCAATCAATCAGTCAACAGATTCCACTGATTTTTGAGTTGTGTTTTTGACCTAAGGACATTAGCTATCATTTGACTACTAGTCAAAAAATAAATTAACCCCTCAATTATTATATTTTTCACATATTGGCTTTTATAGAAATACTGTGAGATTTTTATTTTACCCACATACACACAGAACAAGGAAGAGGTCTTTTTATATTTGGTTTAATATGATGTTCAACCCAATAAGACAGTAAATAAACTTAACTTTTTCTTAATAGGAGAAAGATTACTGAGCCATTTTGACTAACTGTATTGAGTAAGTTTGCGTCAATCAAATAATACAGGGAATTGAGTAAGATAGTTCCTACAATTATTTTCATGTTAAGGCCAGCTGTCAGAACAATACTACATTTTTAAAAACAAATAGGGGATGGTTTGTCAGTAACTAGCCATTGACGATGTCAATCTAATTACTTGAGTTAGTAGCTTGACAAGAGAACTTCTTCCAAGTTTATTCAGTGCAATGGTGTGTGTGTGTGTGTGTGTGTGTGTGTGTGTGTGTGTGTGTGGAGTGTATCCATCTGCCCTGCAGAATTGTCTGAAGTCATTTCCCATGGCCTACCAGTGTTGCTTATGGAGTCACACAGATTATCACTGTCCTCATCTCCCTCTGTGTCTGCTGCTCTTCAATCTTCAGAGAGTCATGACAGTAGGGAATAGGGACAAGGGTGTGCTCCCTGAGAACTGGGAGTTCTCTACATCTTGTCCAGCTGAAGTGGTAACACAAGTTTATTGGCCTGGAAACCTGCTTTTAGGTCTCTCTTCCCATTAACTTTGTAGTTGAAAACAGTGTCTTGAGGTTAGAGGAAAGATTATATTAGGAAAACAAGGGAGGAAAAGGAGGGAGCACATGCCTAGACATTTTCTCCTGAATTTCGTCTTCCTATTTTGTGTTCCTTCCCCGGAATGACTTGGTAAGTCAGCCAAGGAGTATCCAGCCTTTACTCATCTTATTCACCTACCAACGCATCATGGTGCAAGTGGAAGATTTCTGGAGCAATTTGGGGACAGGTCCAGAGAAGTGTTATAAAAATGCCCAATAGCTTTACACATTTTGTAGCTTCATCCAGGAATTATTTATATATGATGAAGCAATAACATGTTTGAGTAACCATTTATATGGAAGATGAGAGAGTTGAAAACTTTATCTTTTGACATAAAATCATTTCTACTCATATACAGGGGTGGGCAAAAGTAGGTTTACAATTGTGAGTGTGAAATACAATTTACGCTTGTATTACATCTTCATGAATGCTTTTCTTATTTATTATTATCATTAACCTATTTTTCCCCACCCCTGTGCAGCCTGTTATATGAGTGTATAGTGTAAAAATTTTTCCTTTGTGAAAGGGCTTGGGTACCATGAGTTTACACATGCATGCGCACACTTGTGTGTATATCACATTTGTATATGGATGTGTATATATATTACATTTATATATATAAATTTGTGTGTATATATATCAGCATGTATGTATAGCAATACATACATCACTTGACGTTATTGAAAACTGTCAGCCTTTCCCTTTCTCTGTAGGAGGGATGAATTTAAATGCAGAAAAGGGGATTAGTCATGTTTGTGGCAATGATGTTCAATATCTAGTCAACACCAAAGTAGTATAGGAAAGAGCCACTAAACGACATGTTCTCTTTAATTGTTTATTGATGAAAATTTTGAAGGGGAATGGGAGAAAATGGAAAAGGGCAATTTAATGCCAGGTAATAATTATAGACACTGAGGGATGGCTGAGAGTGAATGCTATTGATTGGCAAAAGAAAGCTTTCTTGGGAGTCTGAGAATGTTGGCATCGTTAATTCACAACCGTTGTGAAGGATTTTAAAAGGTGAGGTACAGACACTGCTGTTAGAAATAAAAGCAACACATTTTTCAGGAAGGTTTGTGGCAGCCTATTCAGTCAAGAGCTATTAATTTCAGTGCATCCTGCCTGTGTTACATGAGCAGCACCCCAGAGAGGCCACCGTCGCTCCTGAGCCTCATCCTTCATTTGCTGTTTTTCCAGCTTAGTAGCTTTCTCTTCTGCCTGTTACCAGAAGCTCCCCTGTATGATTTTACAGCCTCACATGCTTCTCATTGGCCATTTCAAATCACAGCCCCACCGAATGCCTGTTCTCTCTAGTAAGATGAAACAAGAATATGAATCAAGATCCTAAAGCTCAGCACTCAGAGGCATCAATGATAAAGTCTGCTTTCTCCTTTCAAGAGCCCTTGCGACTCAGGTGCTCAGGGCAAAACCAACGCCTTTTGTATTCCTGTTCCTCAAGCTATTTACTATTTTAAGAAACATTACCTTGTCCATATTTCTAATATTTATTTTTAAACTGATATACTCTAAAGTACATGTACAGAAAAGGTTTTATTCACTGACCAAACAAAGAGTTCTGTTTAGAAGTGTGGAATCTGGACTTTTTTTTTCCTTAACCATGGAATGAGCCCGGATGAAGTACTGATTCTTTACTCATTTGAGTATCTGAATCTTGTTTTGCTTTTGGTTTTTGTTTGTACATTTTTTTTTTTTGCTCAGAAAAATAAATAATTGCATGTAAAAACCATCTATTTTTTAACCTCAGAAGCACTTATTCATCACCTTTTGCATTCAAGACTGTGCTACTATTACACAACGCACGGGAATTTAAAGGCAGCCGAGCATTCAAAACAGCGGAACAGATGCCTGGGGCGTGTGCTATGCTAATGGAAGAGCTGTCTGAAGTACCACTCTAACTATGAACCTGCTGCATGAGAGAGAGACAGAGAGAGAGAATATTTATGGGCATTTATTCCTTTATTTTTTACTAACGAAGTGACAAAAGGAAGACTGTCAAACTTCCCAAGGCATGGCCCCACTCATTGGGGCAGCCATTGCTGCCTGCTCCGTCCCACCACTGCCGCTTCCTGGCTCCCTCTTCTTTCAGAAGTGTGTCCACGTCTCCTCTGATGGACGGCAATTAGGACGCTTTTCTTTGACTGGTCTTCTTTTTAGACTATTCTACCCACATACAAAGGCTTAGGACCCAAGCAATCCAATAACGATGCCTTAAAGCAGTATTTTGAATTTTTGTTTCTAAAGAAGTTGCTGTAAAACCTTGTTGAATCAGGTACCTCAGTATATCGATAAATACCACCCACCAAACACACACACACACACACTCACAGCTTTTAGGCTCAGGCCCTTTTCCATTCTCAGTCAGCTTTATTGCTTAAGGCCATATCATTCAGTTTCTCAGACGGAAATATATCCATGGTTCACTCCCAAGTTCATATCACCATTCCTCCACATTCCCCTTTTGCTTTCCAGACTGTCTGACGTTGCAACTTAATGTCTCTCTCTCACCCTGAGTGCTCGTCTGCAACTGAATTCTTTATTTCACACACCCCACAAACTGCTCCTCCCTCATCCTTCCATTTTAATAAATTCCAAAGTTGTCTATTGACTTACCCAACCTATAACAGATACTGAGGTGTCATCCTTGAATATCCTTTAGACCCTCTCGTCTCGCTACCCAATCTGCCACAATGTCCTGTTGACGTTATTTCCAATATATAATACATCTAGAATGCACTTGCTTCTCTCTATTTTCACTTCTCTTATAGCTCAAGGGCCTTCCTGGCTTTCCTTGCATTCTTCCTCCTCAGGACTTAGCTTTAATGTCACCTTGTGTATCAGTTATCTCTTGCCACAGGGATACTTTGTAACAACCACAAAGCCTCTTTATCATACAATACAATGGTAGGTTCTTGTGGTTCACACATTTAGAGGGTGGGTTCACCTTGACAACCCTACAGGGCTTGGCTGAACTCACAAGTCTGACGCTCAGCCATCTGCTGGCTGATCTAGGATAGCTTCAGCTGGGAAGATGGGGATGACGGGGTTCTTCTCCATGTCTCATATGCAGCAGGCTAGCTAGAGAATATTCCCGTGATGCGTGGCAGAGGTGCAAGAACACAAGTAGAGACATCAAATGTTTTTCAGTGTTCTGGTATGTCACATCTCCTAGCATCTTATTGGCTAAAGCAAATCACATTTCTGAACTTGGGGCAAGGGGCAGGGTATTAATACTTGGCTTCCTAAATGAAGATCTGCAAATTCCATGGTCAAGGCCTTGGACCCAGGGAGGCTGATGAATTGGGGCCATTAAAGCAATCAGTCTATCACATTCGTTCGGAGAGGCCCTTCCCCCGTGAATCACAGTCTCACCTTCCCCATTTATCCTCTCCCGCAGCACCCTTTCTATCACTATTTAGCCACGCTTGGAAGTGGTTATTTTTAATACCTGTTTGCTGCCCAAATCTGTTATCTCTGTGGTAATGGAGAGAGAGGAGTTTTCTGTCGCTTACTCATTTGGAGCCTAGCACGATGCCTGGTTCATTGTAAGTGCCTGATAAACGTCGGATATTTAACAGGAAAGAATCCGCAGTAGAGATCTTGGGGTGTGCCAGGCTAGGGTGCTGTTTCCATCTGCAGGTAGAGATAAGGACTTTAGGTCAGTGAATTGGCTGGTCCACCATAAGGCTCCTGATAACATAAGCCTTTTGAGTGACGACCAGTGACTAAGGCTGTGACGGTGTCATACGTCTCTCCCTGGGCCAAGTTGGGGGCAGGTGTTAGTACTACAGCATTGTTTTCAGAGGGGCCTTCCCTGCCGCTCTTCGGTCTCTGCTTGTTAAACAGCTGCATGGACTCACAGGAAGTAGTCGAAGGAGCTAGAGAAACCCTCCTCACTTCCTGGAAATTCAACTCTCCTAGGAATGTAACCTAAAGCAATGTATACCCCGCTAATGGCATATTAGACAGTATCATCTTCCATTCTAAAGGCAGCGTTAGTGTTACTAACCTTTAGTACCGTTCAAAGAAAACAGGCACCTTCCAAAATGCTGAGTTTTGTACCTTACAATTTAATAGTCAAGGCATTCTCTCTGTCTATTGTAAAAGGTTTTCAGGGTAATTCATTGAGAACTGGGAAGCACAGAAAGATCCATAATACTTTTTCTACCAAATAGTGAACACAATCCTCATTAGTACAATTGAGTACAACACCACGGATTCAGGAGGAATCTAAATCCTTTGAGAAAAAACGCAGGCAGAGGCCCAACTCACTGGCTTTACCAAGACCTGCCATAAGGCTTCATCTCCCATCCTCCACACACCAGACAAAGGAAGCTCCTGCTGCTGCTGCTGAATCAAGATCCCTATCATCCTGCTGCTCACGCTGTTTCCGCCATCTGGAATATCCTCTTCCACCTCTCCTGCCAACCCGGAGTCTACTCGACATCTAGGCACTAGGTATTACTGAAATTGAAAATGTGCATACGCTTTGACTCAGTAGATTTGTTTTGAAGGGTGCATTCTAAGGGTGTACATTAGAGCTGTGCTTTGGCATCGCGTGGCAATACTTCAGGACACCAGCAGGTGTTATGCCACCTCCAGGAGTTGGGATTTGGCGATCAAGAATGCGGCTTTGGCATCAGGGTGCTTGGATCAAATCGTTTGCTGGCTGAACATCCTTGGCCAAATCACTTAACCTTTATTGCCTGTCCATACATAAAATGGTGGTAATATTAGAATATTAGCCACTACCTCTTAGGATTGTTGGGAAGATTAAAAGTGTCAGTAAACTTGATGTACTTTGAGCAGTGCCCAGCGTCCAATAAGAACTCAGTGAACACATACTGTTTTCAGATGTTTTCATTATTTGTGGACTTTTCTTCTTTGTGTTGCTACAGTTGCTTCTAATAGCAGAGGTAGGCCCTTCCCTTTGTACTCTGTGCAACCTCTTACCTGGTGCTTTAGCTAGCATAGATATTCTATGAACAGTTGTTAAGATGTCAAGAGAAATAATAGAGGTTCTTAAACTAAACTGATTTCTTTTAGAGGAACACAGCCAGCTCTCCAATTTGGGTAGCTGTCCTTTTACGAGAGTATCTGCAGATGTCATGGCAGTTATTCAAGACCCTTGCAACTTGATAATATGGCCCAAGTATGTGGCCAATTTAAATTGGCTATGAGTCCAATTAAAACAGGCTCAATTGGGTCAATATTAGCCTTTTAATTATACTTTATCTAACATCAGGAGTCAGTGTTGTGCTTTAGCTATTTAAAACTTTGTCTTTCAATTAGAAGTTTAATAGCAATGCATTGCTTCTTCTCATTGTGTGCTTGGAATGTAACTAACTACCTTTTTCCTCCTTTGATTAAAATGAATTCTAACTACTGCTGCTGATGATAGAGATTGCTAGTTGCATGCTCTAATTCCACTTTCAATTTTTAACTTTTATGGTTTTATATGCCTATTTATCCATATACACAATGAATTAGAAGGCAAATTATTTTCTTTTTCAGGTAAAAACTAGGGTCCTTTTAATTTTCCAAAGAACAATTCCACTAATCAAATGCATTGTGTCATGAATATCGCATCTGGATGTTGGGATGGAGACCTGAAGAGGTGGGAGGCAGGCTTGGTACAGTAAGATTTTAAAGGTATACAGACAACTAGAATTATAACATATCCCATTAGTTGTAGTGCTCTGTTGTGAGGTAGGGAATCTCTTACAGAGCGTGGTGTACGTGGAGAGAGTGGGCCATCTCTACTAGGATAACGGCTAGAGGTGAGGAGTAGCCTTTGCTATAAACCCAGGGTAGACTCCACCTTAATCTCCTGTGTGTGTCTCTGAGACAGAAGGTTTGCTCCATGAGCAGCTCCTGAAACATGGAACAAGCATCTGGGCTGAACACAGGTTTCCTGTTCCCTCTTTGGTGCATTGCTGTGCATGCATCTGGGGTTTCAGACTAAAGGTCAGGATTTTACCTTCTCAGTTTTGTCTCTGGGCAGCGTTTGCCTTTCTGGTGAGGGGCATTGCTAGTTCTTCACACTTCCAGCGCTGTGCAGATGAAGGCTGAAAGAATGCCACAATGATAGATATAGATTTTAAAATCAGTTTGGGAGAGAAACAAGGGAAATTCATGGATAATAAATCATTAACTTTCACTGTTCTTCTTATACACGGTCCATTACATCTTTCATAAAAGGACTAGAGAAACCATCTAAGGAGGGTAATTTTTAAATCTCCTCACAGCGAAACCACAATTTTTTTCCTTCAAATTGGATTTTCATGTCCAGTCCTAGGCAGACTTTTTTTTTTTTTCCCCTGGCAAAATCAGCAGGGACTTCCAAGTGGCTGAAATATACCCTGTGCATTGTTGCTGAGAACATTTATAGCACATTGTTCAGAAAAGAATAGCCGAGAATGACAGGGGGCTCTTCAAGTGGGCCTCATCGAGTCCAAATTGGAGTCATGTTTTTGTCATTTCAAAGTTTCGGTAGTAGAGTATAGGATTCAAAGCAAATACCAGCTCCTGCCGAACACAAGCCTTAATTAATTTCCAGCAGGAGATGAGCGATTGCCAATAAGCCATGAATGAAAATGCAAGAGAGCACCAAAGGCCAGGTTCTCATCTCAAATGAATAGCATTTCTTGCTGTTTTCTTGAAAGATCAGACTGGGAGGTGAGTGGGCTCCCACACCCGCTCTCTGACTGTAGGGGTGAACTGGGCGAACGCGAAGCAGTAAATCGAGACAAAATCTGATGGACTCAAAGACATTTTTCATTGTTCCCAGTACTAATAGTTGTAATATTTATGGAGCCTCTATTTACCTGGCCCCATTATTCTGATTATCATCATTAAACCTTGGTTTTGGGAGGTTCATAAAGGCTAGCTGTTCCCATCACTCCATCAATGCTTGTAGAGGCCATTTCTGCCAAAGGCGTGTCCAGGTGATGCTTGAACTCCTCCTGTGACCAGAGACTCCCTCCCTCCAGGAGCAGCCTGTTTCATCTCTGAGCAGCTCAGCCAGTTTCCATTTTTTTTCTTAAAATTGAACCAAAATGAATCCCCTGCAGCTGTAACCTATTCAGGCTGATTGATGCCTGAGGACTAAACACAGTGAATCAAAACCTTTTTGTGCTCAATAACTCTTTAATGAAAGGGGAAGGCAGGTCTCACACTCTTCCTGAGGGGCCTCATCTATGGACAAAATGCATGTGTCAACTGGGTCTTGTGTAAATGATAATAACAATGATTGAAATCGTAAACAGCCTTGCATGCAGAGCGCTTCCAGTAGGCCAGGCAGTGTTATGACCCTCATAACAACTGTGTGAAGTGATTACTAGGATTATCCCATTTTACAGATGAGGAAAAATGATGCGGAGAGACGTTAACTTGCCCACCAGGATTTGAATTCAGAATTTACAGTCCTAATCATAACTTTTTAATGCTTCTCATATCCTTATTTATCTATTTCAACCATACCCATCCGGAAGACAGGAACCATTTCCAATTTCCTGTGGGAAACTGAGATTTCTAACATGTACTCTACATTGGATATGTGCTACTAACTTTAAATGTGTTGTCCTGATTAAGCCTCTTAACATTCAGCAAACATTATCAGCCCTTTTTTCTTGGTAAGAAATGAGCTCAGAATGATTAAAGATAAGAGAAAGCAGAGTAAGGATTTTACCATGCACTTCTGAGTCAAAACCATAGAGTTTCCATTCCATCAACACTTCTTGAAGTCCATAACCAGTTGAGGCTCTCAATAAATGAAAAGCTACCTTCCTGCAAAGCAGAGCCCCACCATCTATGACTAGTGGTATCAGAGGAGGTGGTATGGTGTGTTCTAGGTTATGGTTTGACATCAGGCATTCAGATGCAAAATCGCCAGAAAGTTAGTACTCTGAACTCCCATAAGCCTTGCTTTTTATCTCCTCCTCAGTTCTGAGGTGCTCACCTCACATCTGCTGCAATACAGATTCAGCCTTTACAACTGTTAGAATTATGTACCGAAACACTCATTTCTGTGCTGGTGCAGTGATTAGCTTTGACTTGTATAGAGCTGCATGCAGAGGAGAACGTCTGGTGGGAGGAAGCTTGATTTGTGGGCTGCTGAAGTAAATTGGGTCCATGTATGTGGCACCCTAATGATCAGGGGGCAGAAGCGGAGGGTGAGCAGGATGCTCCCTGGAATGAGCACCAGGACCATAAATGGGGCTTGTTCTTTTAGGACTACCACCAGAGGGATGTTTAAGGATTTGTTGAGGTTAATTCATTTATTTCTTTTTGGAAGTTTAAACACCCAAAGGATGTGAAGCCAGTAGACAATTCTCATTGTAGAATGAACTGCTTCATGGAGTTGCAGTTTGCAGAGACTGGCTGCAGGGAATAAGTGACTTGTTGGAAAAGGAGGAAAAATAAGGGTGGAAAGATCAAACGCTCAGTGTCTCAGACGTATCTTCTCTCGGTTTCCTTCAACTCTCTCCTCTGTCCATCTTAGTTATGAATTCATTATGACTTGGAGCTCCCAGCTGGATTCCTGGAGACAGTTAGGAGTGGCCCAGAAATGCCACCAGCAGTTCACTGCTTCTGTCAAACTGTGAAATCTTCTATAGAAGTGAAGTGTGAGAAAGAAACTTGTTACTTTTTGGTCAAATTCCCTCAAGTTTTGGATTAATTCCTAGATCAATTTCTCACTCTGGACAAATTCCTTAATGTTGAAGTGGGCCTAATTATACATAGTTTTGAGTGTGTCTTAGGGACTGAGCGTGACAATATCTCATTTCATCAGGCAACAGACTAATGCCAACACACAATAGAGGCTCAATAAAATATACTATTAAATTATTGTTTTATTATTAGGTTGTGGATTTATTGAAAAATCAAATGAAGAACTATTCCCTTATGCGATTTTATTTTTTTTTTAAGATTTTTATTTTTTTTTTTTTATTTTATTTTTAGAGAGGGAGAAAGGGAGGGAGACAGAGAGGGAGAGAAACAGCAATGTATGGTTGCCTCTCACATGGCCCTCACAGGGACCTGGTCTGCCACCCAGGCATGTGCCCTGACTGGGAATCGAACCGGGACCCTTTGGTTCCCAGCCCGCACTCAATCCACTGAGCTACACCAGCCAGGGCCCCTTATGCGATTTTATTTTTATTTTTTGTGGGAATTTTTTAAAAATACTTGATTTGGAAACAGAATCTGTAAAGGTTTTACTATGAAATGTTTCCATCAGGGAAGACTGCTTGCTGCATTTTACATGCATTAGTCAAATTGCCAAGAATTAAACTGGAATGGAGGGCACACTTAACAAGGCCGTTTGCAGTTTTCAGCCACATCTTTGTTCTTCAGCTCATTTGCAGATACTTACCTCTGATTTCAGTCATTCAGATGACTTCAGAAATACAATGGAAGCAGAGCAGAACTAAGTGTTTCCAACTGTCAGGTCTAGTGAGAGATGATATAAAATGGGATATTTAGCTGGTCTCTTGCGTGGTCTCTAAATATAATTAACAAAAGCACCCACATTTTAGTGCCTAAAAATAGTGCTTATTGTAAAAGCAGCATGCTTGGAGACCTAGGGGCTGGGGCTGGGTGCTGGTGGGTATGGGGGAATGTGCTTGCCCACAGGGATGCTCTGAAGGGTCAATTAAAAGGTTCTTAGTCGCTGGAGTGAACTTTAATTGGATCCATAAAAATGAAGCAAGAATGGCCTTCCTTCTATCTCTGGTGTCATCTTGAAATGAATTACAGACCGAATGAGTCTGCAGAGGTAAAACTAGCTGAGGAATTGAACAGTCCATTGATTTATTACAGATTACCCATTGGAATAGTCAGCCCAAGACCTGACTGCTCTCCTTTAGCCTTTAGACAGTATTTTAATGTTAATGAGGATTTTTTTTTTCTTTTTTTTTTTGGTGTAGCAGTTTCCCCATCCTGGCCTGTTAATCATTAATCATGCTGTTAGTTAAGAACACGTGTACTTGACTCATGGGTGTTTATTTTTTTCTACAAATTAGACAGTAGAGCTATCTATTGTGTGTATTATCGGGAACTCTGAATATCACAGTAGTTAATCCAGAAACTTTTTTTACTTGGGTTGAACAAGCAAAATGCATTGTTGCTTTGCACACAACTCCTTCTTTCAGGAAGAGGATTTTTTTTTTTTTTATAGCCAACAGTTAAGAAACATATGAAATAGGAAAACTATACCCGAATTCTTTCTAAGCAGACCACTGGCTCTAAATTACTTACTTAGTACATGTACACCTAGCACTTACCATCTGTCAGGTAATCTAGATTGTTTGCAAATATTAACCTAATCCTCTACTCTATGAGTGAAGCACTATGGATTTTCTCATTTTACAGATGAGAAAAGTAAAACACAGTAAAACTGAGTACCCTGACCAAGTTTGCAAAGCTAATAGAAAGAAGAGGTGGGATTTCAATCCAGGGAGTGTCTGTGAATTTAATCAATATTCTATCAGTACTTTTGTTCATACCTCTTAATTAAGTGTAATAAAGTATAATAACAGTAATAAAGCTGCCAATATCAGCATTGTATCTCTTTTGTTGTTATAGCTCATATTGACTCCCAGATAGGAATTTTTTTAATTACTAAAAATAGTCTCAGTTGAATTTAAAATTAAAATCCAAATAGAAATTTTTAAAATGTGGTTCTAGAACTGGGCCTTATTGGGAGAAAAAAATTGTATTTAAGTAAGATTTATGGTTCATGGGATCATCAACCATTAGGACTGGGAGGCTGAGTATTTTCTTACCCCTTTATTTTTGGAGATGAAAAATCTGAGGCGGGGAAGGGAGAGTGCCTGTATCAGGGTCACAGGTCCTACTAGTGATAATGCTCAACCGTGACACATGGCTCTCAGCTCCTAGTCCGATCTTTCTCCTGAACCATTTCCCTGAAATACCGCCACACATCACAACCTCAAAGACTGGCTGAGGTCATGCTGGAGTCTGAAGCCAGTAGATGCCTTTGGTCTTATCTGTATTCCCCAATCAGCTTGTCTTTCCATAGGACCTAGAGAAATGTGAGTGCGAGGGCTGTCCAGTTCTTTGGCAGGGAGGAACCAGCTGTCTTTTTAAAAGATGGACAGTTGATGGGCATCACCTGGGCCAGAGTCATGTACCTGATGGTTAGTTTTTAAGGTGGTCCCTCTCAGTTTTCTCAGCCTTACTGGTGCTTGATTTCAAAAAACCACAGGGAGGGTACCCTTTGATGGAACACAGATAACATATGCCCCTTGCTAGTTTTCAGAAGTAGGAAGGACCATTGCAGGGCTGGGGACTCTGCTGCTATCATGACTCAGTGGGGGATACCACTTGACTTAGCTGATGGAAGGCTTTTTTCTCAGCCACCATGGCCTTGCGAAGTGTCCAGGCATTCCTCCTGTCTTGGGCAGGGGAGTTGTAAGCACAGTGAATCTTACAAATATCTTGGGCTGTCACTGCAGGGTGTCCACATGGAATGGGTTAACTGGATGGGGACCTAGAGAGATTCTCAGATCAGAGATGCAGTCACTTAATCTGGACAATTAATGAGTGCTAATTTGATTGTGGATGATGCATGGTAACTCAAGGGTCAATTTGGTGTTGGCTTGGCTTTGCTGCAGCTCCAAGATACTATTAAGAAATCAGGGTTCTGATCCTCTTTTCAATTATTAATCCCTTTGTTTGGCAAAGCCTGTAGATCCCCTAGAATAATATTGTTTTCAGTACTTTACTAAGGTAAATCCACATATAGTAAAATGAACACATCTTATGTACAGCTTAATTGTGACAAATGTGTACATAGTCACCCATATCCAGACCAAAATCAGAACACTTCTATCATCCTAGAAAGTTTCCTCATTCTTTTCCCAATCAGCACGCCCTACCCCAGAGGCAAACACTGTTCCTTTCACCACCGTGGGTAATTTTGAGCTTCTTGTATGGAATCGTACTCAGATACTCTCTGCGTTTAGCTTCGTTCCCTCCTTGTAGTATTTTTTACTTTAATCATGTTATTATGCATATTAGTTGTTTGTTGTTCTTAATTAATGTATAATTAAATAAGGTGGCTAAGTATATAATTATACATACAAAGGAAACTAGTTATTTTGGAATATAATTATCAGCATATTTTATTTTTTTAATTTATTTTTATTGATTTTGGAGAGAGAGAGGAGGAGAGGGAGAGAGAGAGAAGGAAAGAAACATTGATTTATTGTTCCACTTATTTATGCATTCGTTCCTTGCTTATTGTATGTTCCTTGACTGGGTATTTGAACATGCAACTTTGGTGTAGTGGGATGATGTTCTAACAAGCTGAGTGGCCCAGCCAGGGCTGTATCAGCTTGTTTTAGAAACCATGTAGTATATAGTTCAGTATATGTGCCTCTTTATTAGTACCTTAGTAACAAGCTCTAGAGTGGGCCTAGTAGTTTACTAACTACTGTAACTTTGAAGTGGCAGTGAATATATGTGATGGAATATCACATGAAAACATCAGTCATTTGTTCTTGGCAGCAAAATTGTATTACCAGTATTAATGTGGTTCATTAGCTATATCCTTAACTTAAAAAAAATGGTTGGTAAGAAGGTAGTGAAAATAAAGGTATTTTGTCCTCCAAGTTCAAGGACTCCCTGCATCCTGTGAACATCATGTTATAAACCCTTGTAATATATGCTTGTCACACAGGATAGTTCTCCTGGCTGCATGGTTCTTTGGCTTCTCTTTCACGCCTCACATTTTTGGCCTTTGAACTTTTTAATGCAGTTTGTATGGGCTGGACAACTGGTTCCATTCAACTCCTCTCTTGTATGTGGGATGGGAGCTATTAGCCAAAAGGTCTCATTAAATATCTAAGTTGCCTGTTGCTATATCTCTTAGTGGGCTTGGGGAGACACTTAAGACAAGAGAAGGACTTCTGTGAAGGAGAAGGTATGGTTTTCTAAGAACACTTTGATTATTCCTTTGGCAATATCCTTCTCTGAGACGTTAGGAGAGAAATTCTCTCTGTCTCCAGAAGAGTGCGAAAGTCCTTACTAGACCACAAAGGTCATGAAAATAGAACCACAGACAATAGAGTTCCTAGGCCCACATAATGGCTAACATAGAAAAGCATTTATTTTATTTTATTTTTTTGAATCTTTATGGGCGCTTTATTCAGATGGCTGGTGATCTGAGAAGAAAGTGGGTTTGTACCCTAATGGAACATCTTCAATTCCGTTTTAAACCAATCCTTTTTATAATGAGAAGAAAAGCATAGGTAAGGGGTTTGGAATTCAGGGGAAAGTTAATCAGATAAAAGCTGCAGCATTCTTCCATCCCTGTCCTGGGCAGTGGTCTTTATCTGTGCCCTAGGCGGTGAGTGTCTCACCTTGGAACACAATGGCTCAGATTCCATCTTGATTGCTTGCAGTCCTCCTGAGGCACAAAGGTGGAACTGCTTATGGCCTCCTGGAGTCAGGGTGGGTCCTACCTTCAGTTCCTTATATAAATCCCTTTAACATTTCATATAGTAAAGGCTGCATGATGATGAACTCCTTGAACTTGACCTTATCTGAGAAGCACTTTATCTGCCCTTCCATTCTAAATGAAAGTTTTGCTGGATAGAGTATTCTTGGTTGTACGTCCTTGCTTTTCATGATTTGAAATATTTCTCTCCAGCCCCTTCTTTCTTGGAAGGTCTCCTTTGAGAAATCCGCTGACAGTCTTATGGAAATTCTTTTGTAGGTAACTGTCTCCTTTTCTCTTGCTGCTTGTAGGATTCACTCCTTATTTTTAATCTTGGGTAATGTTATTATGATGTGCCTTGGTGTGTTCCTCTTCGGGTCTCACTTCTTTGGGGTTCTCTGAGCTTCTTGGACTTCCTGGAAGTTTATTTTCTTTGCCAGATTTGGGAAATTCTCATTCATTATCTGTTCAAATATACGCTCAATTTCTTGGTGTTCCTCTTCTCCTTCTGGCAGCCCTATGATCCAGATGTTGGGTCGTTTACAAATGTCTCGAAGGTTCTTAAGCCCTTCCTCATTTTTTTGAATTCTTGTTTCTTACTTCTGGTCCACCCCATTGGTTTGAATCCTAGCTTCCTGCTTTTCCCTATTGGTTCCCTGTATATCTTCCCTCATCTTTAGCATATTCTTCATTTGTTCATTTATTTGCGACCACCTTTCTTCCAATTCTGTGAGCATCCTGATTACCAGTGTTTTAAACTGTGCATCTGATAGGTTGGCTATGTCCTTCTCTGTTAGTTGTAATTTGTTCTGATCTTTCATTTGGGCTATTTTCTTTCTTTTTATCTCAGCGCACCTGTTACTTTAGTGGGTCAGAATCTTAGGTGTTCGTCATTGCTGGGCAACCTGGGTCATTGTGTAGTGATGCTTTCTCTGGGGGCGGGGCCTGGGAGGGAGCAATGGTGCTTGCTCTGTTCAACACTGGCTCCCAATCACCCTCTGCTCCCTAGTTCCTTGCTGCCTTTTCCGCCAGTCTTGGCCCTGCTGGTTCCCATTGGCCTCCCGCTTACGCCACCGGCTGCAGGCTTCACTTGTTGCTTGGGGCAGCGCTTTGGCTAGGCGTGCCCAACATGAGTCCCTTTGGGCAAGCTGCCTCTCGCTCCGCTTCTCCGCCCGGCTCTGCCCCGCTTACAGGTCTGGATGAACATCCTCTTCAACTTCTTGGGTGTTGGACTTCCCCTCAATTCGATTCTGTCCATTCTGGTTGTTTATTTTGCTATTGAACTCATTGTCTAATCTCTCTGGTTGTGAACGGCGGTGGTACAGTGCATCTACCTGCACCTCCATCTTTCAAAAAGCATTTATTTTATTGTTTGAATAAGAAAATAAAACATTTTGAAGATTTCTACAAATATAGTTCTTATAATTGGAAATAGTAACTAAAATTATGTCATGCCTTGTTAAGCTTTGATGTCTGTATTCTAAATGGCGGCGTTTTGTTAGTTGGGTCCACTGAGGAGAAATAAGAGGCCCCATGATGATCTAATTCATTGAAGTGTCAAGTTTAAGTCTCCTAGTCCAGAATTAAAGAGAGCCATAGGATGAGAAGCTCTCTGTCCATAATCCTGTTGACAGCACTTTTCTTCAAGCTTTGATTCATAACTCATCTGCTTCCTGCCGATTGCCCTGAGCTCAGCAATGCCATGCCAGTTTCCATGGTGCTGATTTGCATACTAAACCAGGACTTGTGTTTTTATTTGCCTCACACATTTCCAGTGCTAAGTGTTCTTCTAAGAAAGGGATTAGCATGCCAGCCAATTAAGAGATTTTGCCAGAAATAAAGCACCCAGGGAATATAATAACTTCAGGCTGTGTGGCTGCTGCTGTGCCTAAGAACCAACAATATAGTTGATTGGTGTTCTTAGCCTGGCACTGAGGCTTAAAGATAATAACGTCTACAGTGAGATCTGTAGGGGTTTCTTCTTTTTTTCTTACTATGTCTTTTAAGCAGTTTGCAAATAAAACATTTTTTTGCGGTTTCATTGTGGAGCATGAATGGAGTTTTGCAAGTTTAGTTGTGGAAATTTTTGTTACTGTTGCTGTGGGTCTCTTGAGTGGAAAACTTTTGCCACTCTCACTTAGGAATAGTTTCTTAAAGGACATCATGTTGTATTAAAAAAATCTCAAATTATCTAAATCAGTATTTTTAATCAGCTTTAATTATTAGAACAAAAGCTAGAAAATGTTCGGTTCTAAAATTATTCCACTGACTGACGTTGCCAGTGGAAAAGGGATTCTTCCATGAAGTCATGGGTTCTTGCAAAATCATGAAAAACCTATTTGGGGACCCATACATAGCAGGATGTGGGCAATTGTTTCAAAGTTTATTAGAGTGAAACAAAAGACTTTTCCGAGGTGCCTAGTGGCTCAGCTCTGTCCTGCTGTGGCAATAGTCCAGCCTCTGGGGTGTCAAACCAGCACCACGTCTATCAGGCCCAGGAGGGCCAGGACGCAGGGACTGTAGAACTTCTCTGTATTTCATTTCCCCATCTGCTCATCCACTGCCCAGGAGTCTGCACTTGGACCACGTGGCTGCTACGGAGAGAGAGTATGTGAATGAATGAGCGAACCCCAGGCTTTTGTTAAGCTTTGATTATATTATATTGAGCTTGGGAAAAAGAGCAGGCTTTCTTTCAAACTAACCAATCACTTTCTGGGCACTTCACAGGCTTGTGCTGCTCTCCCCACGCCATCTTGTCTCCTACTGCGCATGCCTCGGCAAAGGAATTTCCCCTGATCTTTTATCCTCCCTACTCCTGTAATTCCAGCTACCGGGCCTGTTCTCCCCTCGCGGAGATTGGAAAGCCAATTCTTCCTGCCTGCTTGGGGCTAAGTCCTCTCTGTTGAGGATCCCCTGAGGAGCCTGTGAATGCTACATCTTCCTAGTAAATCAAGCTTAAAATCTGATTCCATGTGCCCCTTCCTTTATTGATAACTGACCAGCTACCTACACTAACATCTGCTATTAGCAACAGAAGGGAATGAAGGACCAAGACAACCACATGGACGAATCTCGAAAATGTGATGCTGAGTGGAAGAAGCCTTCCATGGAAGAGTATATACTGTTTGATTCCATTTAGATGAATTTCCAGAATAGCGAACAATAATCTATGGTGAAAAAAAAAGAAGAGTAATTGCTTCTAGTTAGTAGGGGCAAGGATTAGGATGATGAAGATGTTTCATATTTTAATGGGATTTGGGTTACATGTGTGTGCATTCAAAACCCATGAATTTGTGCATTTCACCTTATATAAATTTTACTTCCAAAGAATAAAAATAGTTTGTCATTGTAGTATCTAGGGTTACTGCGTCAGACATTTAGAAAAACTAGACCATGAGAAAAAGGGATATGACTAGTGGCAGTTTAATTATATGTGGATATGTTCATTCTGTTCAAACATTTACCCAAATGTCTAGATACCTTTGGAAAAGTGTCTGCTTACATATAGCACTGCCTGGATTTTTACACGATCAGCAATGATCAATTGAATTGGAAAGTACATCATTTGGATTTAATTTTGATCCATCTTCCTTTTTAGACAAGAGAGAAAAGGCATCTGTGATTGTGCTGTTGATTGGGTGGCAGTTCAGAATCCTGTTTCTTAGGTCAAGCTTAGTTTTTATCTCTGGCAAATGCATCAGTTTTCAGACATTGGCATGTCTCATGATTCAGAAAGTCTTGGCTTTCTGAAATTCTCCCATACTCTGGAATAATCTTTTGCCTTTCCTAAATGCTTTGACTTTTCTAAGTTGCCACTTGAACTTGGCTAGGAAGCTGAGGAGGAGGTGGTACCTAAGCAGTTGAATCTTGTGAAAAGTGCTTCTGAATTCCTGCCCTGAAGTTATGGTTGGTCCATATTACACAACTGGTGGAAACACAAATGTACAGATGTGGGCTTAGAATGTGTGCAATGGCGTAAATGGTAAATAATGTCTACAGGAGGTGAATGAGTTCTTGATCTCCACCTGCTTCGTGGGTTTTCTTCTCTGTAGATGCCCCTCTCTCCTCTCACCACTCAAACTCAGAGTTCATGCTGCTGTGTGCACGACACAGGGAGCTGTAGAAGACATGGTAGGCGGTCCACTCGGATCTCCTTCCCCCAGCTCTGCATCCAGATCCCAGCTGCTCTGAGGAATGGTTTCTAAGGCTCACAGCTGCCTCTAGTCTCAGTGAATTGCTCTTGGGTGATGACAGCTGTCCGGTCTGGGAGGTTACAGATCCAGCCCCGAAGCACACCCACACATGCACACACGAGCACACTCACACAACACAATGTCCCCCTTTTTCCCCAGTCAACAAGCCTGTTCTCTTGCCATAAGTAGGTACAACTCTATAGTGTGAATCATGCTTCAGAGCTCCCTGTGGGGTCAGGCCAAAGACTGCACTCAAATATTGGTCTTCCTGTTTTTCTTCCCCAGGAAAATGGTGTAGATCCACAGCAGAACTTCAAAGGCACCAAGGTGCGCACTTTAAGACAAGATCAATGGCTGCCTCTAAGACGAATTTCCATGTGGGTTATTGGGTACATGTAATTTGGTATTAGCTATTTTCCTGTTTTCCCGCCGTGAGACCAGCTGCATGTTGTGCTTGGGGAGTACAACTCTTCTAGCATGAAAACAGAACTAAGGGTAATTACCCTCCCACGTATTAACATGGGAGGGAAAACAGGAAGAGCATGTTTTTAACATTTTACTCCTCTTTCTTCCTTACCCCATCTGAAAGGGCATAATTTATACTCATTCCATCTGTAGAACTTTCAAAAGCAGGAACACATACAGATTAAATATAAATCCTAACCTGGAATCATTAGAATATGCCAAAGACTTTGCAGCTCCTGGCAACCTAGAGCCTCCATGTTTCTCTCCAGCGGGTGGGGGGTGGGGGTGGGGAATAGTTTCAACCTTTGTTTGGCTCTCTGTGCTTGAAAGTGTCGCCGTTTGTTGCAGAGTGGCTGTTCTTTTCAAAATAGTTGGGATTACAGAATCATAGAAAAGGTAAAACTATTTACTCTGCTTATTTGCTTACATTGAAAATTATGTAAATTTGTATTTTACTGAAATGTGAAAGGAGAGGAAAACCATTTTTTTTTGTCTTTAGAGTAATGTTCTGGTGCCCTGGACGGCCTCTCAGACTGCTTGCTGCATGGATTTTATTCAAAGCAGAGAACACCAGCAGTCTTTTTTATTTTTTCATTTAATAAGGGGAAGCAACAAGGAAGTAATGTATCAATTACCTAAGTACTTACAAAATTGTGCTGTGTGACAAACCTCCTCAAATTAAATTAGTTTAATTAGCTCAGGAGTCTATGGCTCATCAACAGAGTCTACGCCCACCTGGTGGCTCTTCCGGTCCTGGCTGGGCTCTCTTGTGTGCCTGGTGGTCAAGTGGCTGTTGTTTGGGGCCATGGGGACAACTGAGCCGTCTCTCTCTCTCATTCTCCAGCAGCCTAGCCCGAACATGCTCCCATGATGCTCGTAAAAAAGCGAGAATGAGAGCAAGCAATTTCACTTACCCAAAACTGTTCAAGCCTCTTCTCATTTCACAATGGTTAAAGGTGTGGATAGTGGGAGGGACAGAGAGTTGGAGACACTGAGGCATGTCTTTTACACAAGTAAGCATTCAATCTTCTGCACTCTGGAGGAAAGTCGTAGTGACAGTTATAGAAGGGAAGCTGTGGAAATGCCAAATATAAAATATATGAGAAACCAAACACTCAAGCCTCATCTCTTTGTAAGAGGCAGTATAGTGTTAACAGTAGGGCCTTCGGTCAAGCACCCCGGCTTTCAGTTCCGGTTCTGCTGATTTCTAACGCTGTGCCTTGCAGAAAGCTGTATACCTTTGTTTGTCTGAGTCTCCCCATATGCTAAAAATGCCAACATATGACACAAAATGCTTAGCGTTATTCTTGGCCTATAGTAAGCACTGAAGAAAAACTGGCTACTATTTTATTATTAAGCAGTATTAAAAATTACAAAAACATATTTTTAAATTTAAAATAAAAATGTAATTCCTGAATATGGTGGTATTTAATGAGAGAATGGAAGGTTAGTGACCCTGGGTCTAAGAGGGGAATGGGCCATTCCCAAGATACCAGGAAGCACTTGAGCCAGGATTCCATCGACTATAGGCACCTAGTTTGAGTCGAGTTCAGTTCAAGGTGGAGAACCACTAATAAGGGTTTGTTCCAGGGATCTCTGCGACTCTGTTGTTTTCACATCTGAAGATGGAACCTGAAGCCTGCAGGGAAGGAAAGGTGGGCATGAAGTGGAGGAGAGTGAGGGCAAGCTGGAACCCATGAGCATGATGAGTTGGACCCCACTAAAAGAGATTGGACTCATGTCAGATCTCACTTCCTCTGGCCTTGACAAAGCAGGTGTCCTGTAGGAGAAGCTTCATCATGGAGCTGAAGACATGACCGACCATGGAAGAGGGGAAGCTGAGAGAGCAGGAAGAGGTAGGGCAATTGCATGCCCAGAAGTGAGCCATCAGTTAAGCGGCAATGGGTATGGGCTGCAAAGCACCGTGACCTTCTGAGTGTGGTGAACAGTAAGACAGCTGCTTCACTTCCTTCTTCCAGCTTTCCTACAGAGCGTCTCTCATGGCACACCCTAATCAGGAATATACAGAGAAGGAAACTGAAATTTTGGCCCAGCTAAGTTGACCCATTGCAGAGTCACCACACACTTCTAGTGACAATGTGCTGCAACAGAAGGAGAACTGGCTTTCAGATTTAGCAAAACCCCTTAACCTTTCTCTCTGGGTTTCAGGCATTAATATTCTCATGCATAAAAGAGAGTGTGGGGTGGTCTTTTGAAACCTTAAGGTCCCTTCTTGCTCTAAGTCTATACTATTGTTATCTTACTTCCTACCTCCATTAAGTTTTTCATGCCTGCCAGCCTTGCTTACCTATTTCCTGCAATTCTGTCCCAAGGCAGTCAGCTAAGCCAATATGAACGTGGGTCAAGTAAAAGGAGCCCTGCATGTTTGTCTAAGCTTTCAAAGCTGCCGAAGTAAATGCTGGGAGCAAAGGGCAATTGTAAGTGATGGAATTAGATATTTACTGTGTTAACCATGGCCACTCATGGATTCCAGAGAAAGCTGACCATATTGACCGAAATGTTTCACTCCAATTTTTCTAATGATACGCAATCTTGACTAAATTTGCCAGCTCTCAGGGGGCTGAACACTATTTAGCAACATCAGTTTCTTTGCCTACTTCCAGTTGCAAGCAATTATAATCTTGGCAATTTTACTCTCTTTGAATAAGCGCTTGTACACATTATTGATATCTGGCAGACCCGAGTTCCTTCATGCAAATACTCATTTATGGTTTTGATGCTATCTCTACAAAGTGCTTGAACCCCAGGTCCAATATTGCTGGGCATTCTGGGGGGAGATGTTATCACAGAATACTCTGGAACAGAAGATTCCAAGAAAACTGAGGGGCATTGTTTTTTTGGTGTGTGTTCTTACCCACATCTTTCCCTTCCTCCCCAGTTGGTGAATTAACCAGTCCTTGCAAGGTATTAGCTATAAGTTCACAATCCCTAATTGACCATTTCTTTTCTGGGAATTGATGTTGCCTGGGGAGAGCTGTCTTGCCTATAGTCATGCCCCCTTCTTGCAGCACACATGCAACGATCCAAAGAGTGTTTATTCCAGTGTATAAGATCCAGCCCCTTACCACAATTTAGGACGATTCTGTAGGGCCATGTCATTTCAGAGCTCAAGTGGTGTTGGCTGAGACTTCTTTAGTAACTATCACAGCCTAACTTCTGCTTCAAACTGCTCCCTTCCCTTCCTCTTCCCCTTCCCTTCTCTCCGCTCCCCTTCCCTTTCCTTCCCTTCCCTTCCTTCTACAGATGTTGATACCATAAGCATTCTCTAATAAATGCTTGCACAGAAATCCCCATCTCAGCATCTACTTTCTATGGAACCAAAGCTGCAACCGTAGTGACATGGAGAGAGATCAAGGTTTGAGAGGCAGATACACTCCGGGTGGCAGCTACCTTCTCATTCCTACATCATGAGGGGTTAGTTTCTTTTCCGTTTGTAAGACATGTTTGGGAGGCAGGGAGGAGGGTTAAAAGAAATGCAGTTAGTACAGATCTTCAGTCCATGCTGGAGACATTAACACTCTTCTTATCTCCCCATAGCATTGAGCACTTTCTTTTCTATCCCGCGTACATTGCTCTGTTATTATGTTTTCTGTGTTTTGCTTACTTTCAGTCCACTGTCCCTCTTGCCCACACACCCACTACCAAGAGTAGAAACATTATACAAACAAGATCTTTGTTTTGTTCACTAATGTATTACAAACAAGTAGCAAGTGTCAATAAATCCTAAATGAACAAGTGAATTAAAGTGTGAAAAGACCAGTTGGGAGGCTGTGACTATAATGCAGGGGAGGGACAACGGAAGGTGAATGACATGCAAGAATGGAAATGAGAAGCAGTGGATAGAGTCTAAGGCTTTGGGAAGTAGCCTGCGTGGAAGTGCTGAAAAAGTCCAGGAGTTCTCAAACCAGAAGGTGCATTAGATTCCCATGGAGGGGTTGCTAAAACACAGATTCCTGGGCGCTTTCTGGAGGTCTGAGGTGGAGCCTGATGATTTGCATTTCTCACAAGTTCCTAGGGGATGCTGCTGTGCTGATCTGGGGTTCACACTGGTTTAGAAGAATCTGCCTCTGGTTCCCCTCCTCCACCCCTGGTTTTCAGGCGTATTCCATGCCCACCCTGCTCCCTTCCCAAAGGTCTCTTTCCAGGTACTCATATTCATCAAGTCCTCTCTGGATTAGACACGGCACGTGCTGTTTTTCCTAATCTTCTTTTGGCTTGGAGATCGTCATCACTCTTAGATCTTAGCTCATTTGGCAAGTGCTCTGGGGAAGGCTTCGCGGGCCTCCCAGAGGAGTGTAAGACCCCCGAGACTCGTCGCAATAGGTGTTCTTTAACCAAAGCCTCCTTCGGGGAGTTATTTCTTTAAGGAATATCCACGGTTACAGACCGTGAGCTCCATGGTGCCAGGGGCCGCGGCACTGACCACACGTGCTGTCTCCCATCAGCGATTGGAGTCCATGGTACTAGTGAGTACTCTGCAAACATTTGTTGAATGAGCACTTTTACCAACCGCCCTCCCCCCAAAAAAACCCAGGAAATTTTGTGAAGTTGGGGAAACTTGAAAATCTTTAGTATTTTAAAATGAAAATGCAAAGCCTGAGGCATTTCTATGCCCAACTGTGACCAGATGTGATATGTAAAAATGAGTTCAACATCTAGGCACAGTCTTATTATCCACGCTGTTCACTGTGAGAGGATCTTCACGCTTTTGGGGCCCAGCTTTACTATTCATTATTTGCCCATCTTGGTTCAGTTTTAATAAGGTTTTTATTATTTTGTTTATTGTGTAAATAAAGAGGAAAATATCAGTGTTCACCTGGTAACAATAAGCTTCATAGTTTTAAAGACAATTATTAAATAATCCATTCATCTGCCCTCTTTTAGTTTGCTTCTAACTCATTATTTCCTCTTATTTTCTCTGGAACACTGTTAGCGTTATTTTCCATCTGTTGAGAGCACATTAAGTGTTATTCCTTTTGTTTTCTTCTTTATTTTTAAATCTAGCATCTCAACTTCTCTGTTAGAATGCAAACAGCAACACTAAGTTTGGAACTCATAAACATAATGGGAGTTGTAACCAGAGAGACATTATTTCTCTCCAGCCTTATCTTTGCAATATACCCTCATGTTCATACTAGGTTTTGAATCAAAAAAACAATTTGTGAACTTTTATATGACCTCCAGGATTTAAAGAAATTATTTCACTACATTAAACATAGGTACTTGTATTTTTTCCTGACCTTACAGTACTTCAAGTACATTATTAACTCCTAGTTTGATTTCCTGGGGAAAAAATTTTTAATGAATGTAGCGCACCTGAATTAAGTCAGTTTTGACTAGGCAAATGCAGAGTTTTAGGTCTTCTGAACCCTTCATTTCAGAACATTCTTACTCTACTAAGCTAAACGTTACTTTATAGAAACTGCCCATTCTTTTTTTTTTTATAATCATCAGTTTTGTTGCTACTCAGTTGCACAGATAAACCAGGAAAAGGTAGAAGTTGTTTTATTTATCCCTGGGTTCCCAGAGGTTAGCACAGTTCTTTCCTCACCCAGTGGGTACAGGTTTGGTGAATGATTGCTCTTCATGCAGTTTTTTTTTTTTTCCAACAAATTTTTTTTTTAAGATTTTATTTATTTATTTTTAGACAGAAGGAAATGGAGGGAGAAAGAGATGGGGAGAAATATCAATGTGTAGTTGCATCTCACGTGGCCCCCCTGGGGACCTGGCCTGCAACCTAGGCATGTGCCCTGACTGGGAATCGAACCAGCGACCCTTTGGTTTACAGCCCGTGCTCAATCCACTGAGCTACACCAGCCAGGGGCATACAATTTTACTATTATTTCTTTACCCAAGGGCACTGCATTTTCTTGTATGTGTATTTTGTGGCCTTGCATGACCATATTATGTTCCTTGAAGAGCAGATTTTTAAAAAGTTGGGGAAATAGATGATTTGGTGAACGAGTAAGATGCTTTATTTTGTGTATGTTTTTGTGGTCTGAATTCTATGAGAGTCAAAGAGTAAAACTTTTCAAAATATTGATTTATAATCTGTTAAGTATAACAGTGAAAGTGGTGCTCCCTAGTTCTTATAAAATTGTCACTTTTTTTGTTGTTTGGCCAAAGTGATATATTTTTACCATTCCTTCTGACAGCTAATTGCTCCCACCTGAAGTAGTCTGCTGAGCTTATTATATCTAAATCTACTCAACATCTATTTCTTTCTATATAATGTAAATATATATTGTGTGCATACACTTATATTTTAATTATACAATGACTGATTTTTTATAGCTTCTAGAATGTAGCTCTTGGAATCTTACCTCTATTATTGTATCTTTTGTAAAATAATGCTACATAACAAATTACCCTGAAACTTGGTGGCTTTAAACAATAGCCTTTACTTGGCTCACGTATGTCTGGGCTGGAGGTGGGCAGGGACCAGCTGGGCACGTCTTCTGCTCATCTGCTCTCCCTGTCTGGTGGTTAGCTGACTGCAGTGGCGGGGTGCCTGGGTCATGCGTCTCCCATCATCCAGCATGCAGCCCCGTGTGTTCAATGAAGGCTGGGCGGGGCTACAAGAGTGAGCATGGAAGTGCAGGCCTGGGTTCGACGTGACATGCTATCACTTCTGAGGCTCTCTGGTGGCCAAAGAAAATCACAGGGCCAGCCAGCGTCAAGAGATGGGAAAAGAGATCCCACTTCTGGGTGGCAAAGGGTATGGGTGCAGAGAGGGTGGTGAGTTGGGGTCACTTGTACAGTCTCCTGCAGCTAGCTATTCACAAGCCAACTTGAGGAATTTCCTTAAACCTCACCTATGTAAAAAAGAAGGGTTTATACTTTCTTTTCCTTTTTGTGACCCACGGATGGTACATAATTCTGGTGAAATGAAAACTCTTCACTCACAACAAAGGCACTTAGTGACCTTCATGCATAGTGTCACCATGACATGGTATGGACTAGTGGCCTCACTGGAAGTATTAGCACCAGGTTTTCAGCAACAAGGCTGAGTGAGATGTGTGGTATGATATTTTGGCTAATTGCACGCCCCAGGACTTAGCAACTTTTTCAGTAAGCATATGTTGCATAAATGAATGTTATTTTCTATATGTGTATATTGTTATTGAATAGTCATTAACAAAGTGAGTTTTTATATTAGAATCTTTCAAAGTAGACAGACATACATATGAAATTGAGATGGAATGAGCACAAGACATCTGAGAGTCCATTTAAGAGCAGTTAATACATACTGAGCATTTGTTGTATGAAAGACCCTGTTCTAGGAACATCTTTCTCATGATGCATTTTGTGGAGGAGGTATTAGGTATTATGAACATCTTCATTTTGCAGATAAGGAAATTCAGGTTCATAGACATTTTCTTGCTCCAAGTTTGATAGCTAATGAATGACAATGGCAAGATTTGCCCTTGGACAAGGTCATTCTGGACTCGGAGCCCTAAAACTGTGATTTTCAGCCCTTTTCATCTCATGGCAAACATGAACTACTGAAATTCTGCAGCTTACCAAAAGATATATTTTTTGCTGATCTGACAAAAAATAGGTATATTGATAGCTATTGTTGTGTTGGCTGTTGTATTCTTTTTATTTGACAACCTGAGTGAAAAGATGCCAGTGCCCCTGGCTAAGTAGTCAGGTATTCATGTTTTAAATATTCTTGTAGCACACTGGTGGAAAAATCACAAAATCACTGCCCTAAACCAACGTTCTGCAGCTGCTGCTTCAGCTAGAACTTCCATATGTGGTCACTCGAGTTATCCTGGCTGCCGTCCATTAAGCCAACTCATAGGGAAACCGAAGCGTCACTTGCATATCATTCCATGGTCATTTTTTATCCAACTTTGGCTTTGTCCTGACATCCACTCAGTATATAACTAATAAGACTTTCCTTTGCCATCCATTCAACAAGTTATCAAGGAGTAAAAAACAGTTTTCATGAAAATTATTCTTTTCCCAGCTTCATTGAGATATACTTGCCAAATAAAAATTGAATATATTTATGACGTACACATGTTTTCATGTACATATACATTGCCAAGTGGTTTCCACAATCAAGCTAATTAACAAATTCATTACCTCCCATAGTTACCTTTTTCATTGTGAAGACGTTTGAAATCTACTCTAGTAAGTTTCAAGTACACATGCATTGCTATTGAGTCTAGTTCCCATGCTATACATTAGGTCTTTAGAACTTGCTCGTCTCGTAACTGACAGCGTGTGTCTTTTGATCAGTATTTCCCTTTGCTCCTACGTCCTAACCTCTGGCAACTGCTATTGTAAAGAAAGAATGAAATAGAAAAAAAAAAAAAGAAGGAAGGGAAGAAGAGAAAAAAGAAAAGGAAGCAAGCATAAGAAACTGCAATATTTTTCCGCCATCCTCAAGTCTTGGCTCACACGCCCACCAGCCTGCACTTCTCTGTTAGCACGCATAATTGGAATAAATTATTTAGGGAGGAAGCTAATTTTGTAATGCTCAGAAGAAGATGGTACACAAAGTAGGAACTCACAACAGTTTTCTCCTTGGAGTTTTTATTTGTATGGGTGTGGACTTGATCCTTTTTATAGCAAAATGTAAATACATGTGAGAAAATTCTGATTCAAAAAAGATTTTAAACGAGGTGGCCTTTTGGCTCCTGCTAATTGTTATTCATCAAACCCCTTATTACCCTCCACGTACTTCATAAATTTGTTTTTCAGTCCCCCATTTCCTCATATAAACTTCCATGTTCTGCTGCCTGTGAGTTTGGTGTATGTTAATGAAAAGTGACTTTTTAAATAAACATTCTTGCTGCCCCGGAGGTTAGGAGAGACTTTGAAGAAACTGGAGGGGTAATAATGTTCCCGGGATGGGAACAGGACACTTCTGATAAGAAGCCAAAGAGGGCAAAAGTTCTTTTAAATATTTTATCCGTTTGCTATACTTCTCAAAAATCTCATATAAACAAGTCCATTGATACAGGATCAACACCAAAGTTTGACTGGCTTCGACAGTAGGACATGGACTAAAATTTGGTCTTATCAAGTCACCAAGACGTTTCCAAATAAGTAAAAGTCCCCGGTTGAAGGTCACTACCATTTCCTGCCCTCCATCTGCTCTGCCCATGTGTAGCACGTGGGAGGACTCGGCCACCGTAGCAAACATGCCAGTGCCCCTCTGTGCTCCTGCAGCATCTCTCTCTCATGCTAGCTTCTTGTTACAAGTGCTTGTGACATTCTAAGAGGTCTCTGTGGCAGTGTGCCAGGCAGGCTGGAAGTGTCAGGGAGTTGGCGGAAGTAGCGCTCTACCAATTACAGATGGGATTTGATAGAAAAGTACCCCACGTCCCTCAGCTTTAAGTTGGGACAGATCTGAGGTATTTTCCCAGCAGCAAGGCTGATCCCCATCGCCAGCAATAGTTACCTGTTTATTATTCCACCTTCTGGCAATTTTTAGTTTTTTTTTTAATGTGGGGTCACTTTTTTCAGATAAACTCTTTGTACTCTAGCCCTGATCTCAGGATGTGTTTTGAGGGGTACCCCACTGAAGACGTCTACCATATATTCCCAAAATTAGGTTACTGAAGCCATGCTAATTATTTTATTATTTTTTTTCTGTTCTGTTCTTTCATCTGTCAACTGTTCTCCATTTCTTTTTTTCCCTTGCATTCCAAGGTGACATAACCCGATCCTACAAGTTAAAGTTTTTTTGGAATAACATATAAGGAATACCACCAACTGAGGAATAATGTATAAAATAAAAAAGTAGGTAGATACAATGCAACAATGGAATCTTTTTCTTTTTCAACACTGGAATCTTAATCATTCTTTGGATGGTGCCCTTAAGGAAGAAAACTCAGTAAATTCCAAGATAGAATATGTTTATAAAAATAGGAAAAAAATATAGAAGGTATTCTATAAGCATTTCTTAAATGAGTTTTTTAAGATCATTAGGTCACCAGACATGAAAAAGAAGAACACTTATCTAAATCAACACAACGCAATTCTCAGAAAAGAGGAGAACCCAAAAATTTACAGCTAAAGTTTTGGATTAAAAAAGACAGGCAGAGGCGTAAATTTGGAAAAGCTTCCCTAGAGTTCTCTTTTACTTGCTTGAGTGGGCAGCGTACTTGGTCTGTCAGAGCAAAGGAAGTAGGTATTACTGACCAGACACGTGCTGAATTGTTTGGGGCTGTACCACATGTCAAAGTTTGGCAGAACTGACATAGAAAATATACCTCACGTTGTGTTAGAATTGAAAGGAATGGCTTGTGTTCATTAGAAAGGTAAAGCTTTTCAAAATCGCTGCCTCATGCAGTCAGATCTCCATCCCACGGAGCAAAAGAATTTCATTCAAACCAGTTTACTGATTGCTTTGGAAACAGGTTCCCAAGAGGGGTTTGATGCCAGAATGAGCTTTGTTATACAAGCACTTGCAGAATTTAGCCATTCTTTTCTTTCCGATATCCTTTGTATCCTTTCTAAAATGTAGTCATGGATACTTTAAATATTAGGTCTGTAGGAAAGCATACTTAGAAGGTACATAATGTCCCCAGTTGCTGGATAATATGCCACCCCAATCTTAGTGGTGTAAAACAGCAACAGTTATTTGTTATTATTGTCTGTTATGATTCTGAGGGTCTTGTAGGTCCAGCTAAGTAGTGACCACTTGGAGTCTCTCATGAACCCACACTCAGAGGGTCCTTGGGGCTACAGTTATCCCAAAGGCTTCCTTCTCCATCCACACACCTGTTGTCTGGCTGGGGAGATACAAACAGCTGGAGTATGGAACAACTGGGGGCTCTTTGGCTTTGCTCTCTGTCTTTCTCTACCCTCTCCGTGTGGTCTCCCCAGTAGGGTGGATTCAGGAGAGCTGGGCATCTCACTTGATGCCTCAAGGCTCCAAAGAGGCTTGTCTGGAGAGACAGAGAGAACCAGGCAATGGTTGCACTGCCCTTGATGACCTGGGCTTCTGTAAGTTAGAAGCAAATCACTTAGGCAGCCAATATTCAAGGAAGGGGCACAGACTCTACCCCTTGATGGAAGCGTTACTGAGAAATGTTCAGACTTTTTTCTTAAACTACTACCTTAAGTAATGATCCCTTTCATCATTTCAGAGCCTTATGAATGTTCATAAGCTCACTGCATGTAGCCTAATACCATGCCCAGTCACTGCTGGAAAAAAATGGCTAACTTAATATATCACAGTTTTGTTTTTTTTTTAAAGACTTTATTTATTTATTTTTAGAGAGAGGGGAAGGGAGGGAGAAAGGGAGGAAGAAACAGCAATGTATGGTTGCTTCTCACATGGCCCTCACTGGGGACCTGGCCTACAACCCAGGCGTGTGCCCTGACTGGGAACCGAACCGAGACCCCTTGGTTCCCAGCCCACACTCAATCCACTGAGCCATGCCAGCCAGGGCAATCACAGTTTTAATACAGCAATACTTTGGCTAATTTTTATGTGCTTTTCAGCTGTGCCTTTAAATTTATTTATCTGTTGGGAAGGGTTAAGTGAGAGAACTGTAGATTCAAAAGTGAGATGATGACGTCTAAAGCAAGAAAGAAATATGTTACTGATTTTTGCATTGAATTCAACTGATGACTACAAAAACTGCTATACACATAACACTGTGCTAGGCTGCAGTGATTAATGCAGCGAGGATTTCAGCCCTGCTTGTGTTAAAAATCTATGCTTTTGAACGTATGTGAGGCTACATCTATGGCTGTTCTCAGGAATTCCTAGTTAAGTGGGGAGCGAGGTGGGCAAACAAATTATTATGACATTAATTGGTAAAGCAGAATATTCAGGAACTGCTAGAAAGCACAGAAGATGAAAGGCTTGACTTTCCCTTGGGGATTTGGAAGCTCCACAGAGGACAGTACCCTTGACCTGAATTGCAAAGAGCGTTGCCCATTGAAAAGCTGTTGTTTCCAGGGAACAAGATAGTTTAGAATATTTTGAAAACCTGTATGAAGAAGCTACAAGTACTCCTACCCACCTTTCTAATTTAATTAAGAGTAATTAAAAGTTTATTCTTTTAGAAGAGATTTATCCTTTAGGGTTGCCTAAGTAAATATTTTGCTCTCTGTTAAGTGTTCCTACTTGGAAGAAGTATAAATATCTACTGATGTGTTTATATGAGTCTCTCTAACTTCGTAAAAATTCCCAACCTGTTTTTTCCAACTCTTGATGTTCAGTATTAATTCTCTGGGAAATGATAGAGTGATATATTGACCTCTACAGAGTAGATTTTAATACAGAATAAATTATGTGGTCTTAGTTTTGAATTGCTGCTCATTTATCTAGCTTTTAAGAGCTCACCCTTACCATGAGTCTAAGCTCCCACAGCGAAGCAGAGTGATGTTGACGTCCAGAGCAGGCAATTTCCAATGGTTTTACCACTTTCTAGGAATGATAGGTTATGATTTCCCTTGGCCTATGATGTAACCAGTATCAAAACATACATTTCTTTCTCATGACACAGAAAATTGTTATCAATGTAGGTTATCTACTTCTTCTACTAGGTTATCTACTTTAGTTTTGCTGTTGACTTATTTCAATTATTAACTGATGAAATTTCGAAGTCACAAAGTACCTATTACTAATTGTGTCATCTGTCCAAATAACCCTCACTGTCTATCCCTTTAAAAAATTAAAAAAAAAAATCAGAGCCAAGTTGTATATTACTTTTATTTTATTTCTATGGCCTTCCAGAAGTATTCCAAAAATATACCTGATTGTCAAGATAGAAATGCAACACTGAAACAAAAGCTGATTATTTGCCAGAATGTTGGCATGACTGCTTTCAAAGATCTAAACAAGATGGAAGATTTATTCCTTTTTCGTGCTAAGTTCTGAACCAGTGGGCAGTTTACGGTGACCCTCCTCCATGTTGTTGTTCAGGTATGCTGGTATCCACCACATGCTGAGGCATTCATAGGGCTGAACATAGGTCACATCATGGATCTCATCCCAGCTGTGGGAGGGAAGAAAGTAGAGGGCAAGCAATTTCCTTTTAAAGATATGATGCAAAATGCTAATATACCATTGATGCTTGCATCCTATTGGTCATAGCTGAGTCAGATGACTGTGCTTAGCTGCAAGGGAAGGTGGGAAATGTAGTCCCTGGCTCAGTGACCAAGAGTCCCACCAACACTTAAAGGTTGCTCTTTTTGAAAAGGAGAAAGGTAGCATGGCTATTAGAGAACACTTAGTAGTCTCTGCCATAGAAGACCTGCTTATTATAGATCATTTCAGGGTCTTCCTAGTTTTACTTTATGCACAATTCTCTATTTTAATTTTTAAACTAACTTGTGGTTCACTTAGGCTCCCAGATATTTTTCTGAGGCTTTTATGGATATAATATGTATGCACACACCGCCCCCGCCATGAAAACAGGACTAGAGGTAATTTTGCTTATATTGTTCACCAAATCTTTTTCTCTTATTTCTCTTGCTAAACTCCTTTGTCACAGCTTAAATTTGAATTCTGCTGCTTTTGCAGAGTGCTTGAAATGGAGAGAAGAGGAAGAGGCAGCAGTTGCTGATGTCTGTAGCCTGCTTCTTTTGTCATTGTGTTGGCTTTTCTAATCTTAATTTTTAGTGTTTTTTTTTTTTTTTTGTATGTGTGTTGACCAATGGTGGTCGTAACCACTCCAGTTTAATTTTAATATTAGTTTGGCATCATTTCTATAGGGATGTTTTATTTTTTTTTAAAGATTTTATTTTTATTTATTTTTAGAGAGAGGGGAAGGGAGGGAGAAAGAGAGGGAGAGAAACAGCAATGTGTGGTTGCCTCTCACATGGCCCTCACTGGGGACCTGGCCCGCAACCCAGGCATGTGCCCTGACTGGGAATCGAACTGGGACCGCTTGGTTCCCAGCCTGCGCTCAATCCACTGAGCTACACCAGCCAGGGTGGATGTTTTATTTTTTATTACTTGATTCTTGGAGGATACACACACACACATGCATATATACATATATAATATATATTGTTATGTAGGATTATAATTTTATGAATTAAGTAAGTAAATACGCATATAAACAATAGCCACTACTCCTCTGCATGCTACTTTGGGCATATTAGAGTTAGTGCTATTTTGATACAGTCTGCAACAGATCCCCCAAAATGGAATATCTTAGAAATTTCTTGCTGCTTCAAGGTTCCTAGAACACTCCCTGGTGTGGAGGATTTCTCAGAAAGGAAAATGAACCATAAGCATAATTTTTATGTTATAGCCAACTAATCATGGACATCTAGTCAACTGACTAACCAGATACATATTAGCTACAGTGCTGGGTGCAAAATCAAGGACAGACTATTAACCTTGAACAGCCCCAGTGTTTTCACAATCCAGTGTCAAATCAGAAAACAAGATTCAAGTGATGCTCCTAACTTATTGCTATTGCTCAGTGGGTTAGCATTGGGAGATCTTAAATAACAAAATTTGATTCTTTATTCCTGTATTCATTCCCAGTATTCTATATAACAGTTTTACATGTGCCTATATTAAAGCCAGCCTCTTTCAGAGAAGACTTCAAAAATGTCTCCTTGCTTTTCTACCAGATGTGTTTGGAAATGGTTGAAAGTTTCTCAACCCAAGCTGCCAGGTCTTTGCGTATAGGCAGTGTTTTGTCTTAGCCTATTCGCCACACTCACAGCCATTGTTTTGTTTCCACCCTTGCGTGCAAACAGCTGGGACATTTCCTTCTTTCAGCTGCCAGAAATGTCGGCGATCAGGTTCCTCTCTGAAGCTACCCTATTTTGTCCCATGTGCATTGACAATGGCACCCATGGCAGCGGGATCTTCTTCTGCTAGTGGAGCCCAAAGCCAGATTCACAATGAGACTGTTAAGCACTGTTCCTTTATTAAAAGTGTTCGATTAGGGTCATGGTTCCTTTATGGAGTTACTGCAGAGTCCACATTGTGATACTCAGCTGTGCCCCAGCGCGCTCTAAGTTCGAGTTAGATCCCTTACCTTCGGCCTGACTCTCACCACAGCGCACTTTCCTGAGGACCCTACCTTACAAATTTTAGGGAATCTCCTACACAGCAGGCATGTACACTAAGATAAACATTAGTTAAATATTTGTAAAGGAGTTATATTTCAGTTTTCCCTCTCATTAGTAAATACTGACATATTATACATTTGAAGATGGAAGAATAGGTAGGGGACAAGCAGGTATGCAGGAATAATTCTTTTCTTTGGAAAAAATACTTAGTTAAAGATGCCACCTCTCTTATCCTTTCTCTTGTTATAAAAATGTAGGATACAACTTTGGTACCTTAGAATGAATGGAAACAATGATATTGAACCAATAATAATAGCTGTTATTTATTAATTGCTTACCATATGCTAGGCCTTGAACTTAGATCTCTATATAGTATTTACTCAGTTATTATAGCAACAAAGGGGGCAGATATTACTCTCATTTTCTTTTTTAGATGGAAAGCTGAAGCCCAGAGAGGTTAAATAATCTCCACCAAGCCTCATAGCTGTGACCATAAAGTTAAGATTTGAATCCAGGCCATCTGATTCCAGAGCCTGTATGTAGAACTATTGTAACAAGGACGCAGTTCATCCAAGTTTTATGTGCAATACTCGAGAAGCTGCATTTCGTAACCATAGAACAGGCCATATGACATTAACAGAGTCTTCCTTAGAAGGATCTCAGGTATTGCTGTAGCTCACAGGGTTGGATTACCTGTCCTCTTTTCATTGGTCCAGTTGCATCAGACCAGCACTCGTACCTCATGTCCAGCGACCAGTTCTGTAATTCTGATGAACATGTGTCCCTGTACGGAGCCTTCTAGTTTCTTTTTGAGAGACCAGTTTAGAATTTCTATTTTCTTTATAGCATTCACAGTTTTCTGCAAAGTCAGCAGAGTGTTCCACATTCTGTCTATTTTGAGGACAAATTCATTGGCATGTAACAGATTGTGAAAGACCATGTCTGGGCATTTTGATGGTATTTGTTATTGGTTGAGATGAAGAATGTTCTTTGGATCTATGATAATAGCATCTTGGTCCTTTGCTCTGTCATACGGAATGGCTGTAAAATAGAATAAAGTGTGAAGGAGAGAAGTAGAGAGTATGATGTCATTTTCTCCCAGGGCATAAAGTAGGATTTTTAATATTGTATATTTAATATATCTTAGGCACTTCTTATATGAGGCTGGACACTATGAAATGGCCATTCTTGTAGGTCAAAACAGTCAACTAACAGAAATTTCACCCCTACATATGCACAGATATAACCACATTTATGTGTACATATGTATCTAAAGGTATTTATACTGCCCACTCAGTCAATGAAATAAACAAAGCTTAAAATTACTCAGTGGGATTTTGCTTAACCTCAACATGATTCTAAATCTTGCATAATTGAAATTAGGAATTGAAATTAATTGAAATATAAATCTTGTATAATTGAAATGTATTAGAACCCATTCCTAGGGTTCTATCAGAGAAGAATGTTTTCAAGACAGACATTTGCTTTTGGAATATTATGCCCAACATCATATTCTTAAGGAAGCATTTGTACCATGAAAGAATGAGACTAAATCCATGTGACTTTTCTCCATGTGGAAATGAGTAGTGTGTTACCTAAAGCTGACATTTTGAGATTTTTTTAAAAACATATCTGCTGGAGATGAAGCCTCCTCTGTTAGCAGACCGATGTCCTTCACTGGATTTTGTTGTTGGAACACATCTGTGCCACAGTGATATGACCAGTGTTTCATGTGCCATTGTTCTGGCAGAAATCACCGAGGTACACCGTCCGTTTCCATCAAACTGTGACATTATCAGTTACCATGCACCCGACTGAAACAGGGACTGTGGAATATTTCGAAGCAAAATAAAAAGCTTGTTGAGTAAAGTGGTCATTTTTTCTTTTGTTTTTCTTCGTTTCTTTTTTTTTTTAATTAAAGAAATAAGCCCAAGTTCTCATAGAAGGTGGAGCTACCTTCTGTTTGGAGGAATTATCTCATATTTGGGTATGGGAAGAATTGGCAGCTTCCAGAAGGTACTCAGTAGACTTTTGTGTTTGCCTCATGTGGCTTCACCACTTCATTCTATAGGATCATGTGATATAAACCAACACACATATGAAAGCAGCACAGATATGACAGTTGGCCCAAGAATGAACAGACATGGGTTTGGGACTCATGTCTGCTATTTAACCACCAAGTCTGCTGGGCCTTTCTCTCTTCATCTATACAACAAGATGATTTGAAACCATGAATTGGATGGCGAGGTTGGGTGCTGGGTTTCTATTCTTGGCCCTAGAATTTCTGGCCACTGAACTGGCAGGAGAACACACAAAGCATTTGACCTTGCTTCCATCTTTCATGCTGCCCTTGGTATTTAAATGAACATGATTCTACTGACTTGCTGTCATTGGGGCTTGTGCTCTGGGCTGCTTTCCAACAGTAGGGATGGATTTATGCTGATGCATTGACACTTGCTCTCCCAGATGCCTTCTCTCCCAGTTTCTACTGTAGAATTGAGCAAATCTGCTGACGTCAATGAGAGTTTATTTGCTCTTAGTAAACAGACTAAAGAAGAAGAACCTAAGTAGACCCTAAAAGAGATAGAACTTAAGTGGAATGTATGTATCAGCCAGAAAATTGTGTGCATTTATAAATCACGTGTTAGTTATCTCTTGTGGCATAATATCAGTGACCAAAATTTATTGAACATTGTTTTAAATACTTTCCAGTTATGACTTCATTTAAACTTAATCACCACCGTATAGGGTAGTTATTTTACACTGTAGTAGAATAACTATGGTTACCTACAGATGTGAAAATGGAGGTTCCAAGAGATGAAATTTCTTGTCTAATGTCGCGCACAACCACTCAGTGGCAAGGCCACAAATTGACCCAGTCTGATTTGAAAGACAGAGCTTATAACAATATCCCTCTTTTTAGCTAGGTAGTGACACTCCCTACTCTTCTGAGTATTTGGAACCACGGGTATGGACCTGTTACAGTACTTCTGTGACATGTGGCTCACTTGAACTGGTAGAGTTACTGTCCAGCCCCTACTCCATTAGAGTCCTGTTTACCAGATACACTACTCAGGGCACATGTTCTCCACAAGACTCGGGTTTCATGTAGTGTGTCATGGTGGAATAAACATTGGGTGCAGCAGAAAACTTTGGCTTTAAAGCTAGATCTTTCTGTTAATAGTGTATGGTCTTGGGCAAGATAATAAACCTCCCTAAGCTTCACTTTCCTCATCTGTTCATGTGAATAACATCACCTACTTCATAGGTTTATACGCACTAAATGGAATGATAGACATTAAATCATTTGTTATAATCTCTGATATATAGCCAGTGTCAGTATAAATACTCTTCATTTCCAAGACTTCATAAATGTGATAAAAATGACTTGTTAACAAGATTGGAAACCATACAGTGCAATAAGTCAGAAATAATTTACCAAGGGGCATAATGTACTGATCCATATATTTATATATTGTTGGTTTATTGGTTGAATGAATAACTGGTTAAAAAGCATTAAACTAAATATTTATCACTAACTCATGTAGTTCAAATTTTAATTCCAGTTCCTTTATGACAAGGAATTGGTAAACCTGCTGCCAGCAGTGACTTAGGGAAATGTTACTATCTTGATATAAGTCCAAGTTTTTTCTTCTGTGGTCATTCTGGTTCTATGTGGTCTCTTTTTCTTTCATTCCTTTTCCACACCCTAAGCTAACCTATAACCCACACCCGCCTCTGCCCCACTCTTTTCTGTGCATGGTTGCATATGTCCTTGTATCAAGGTTGATATGCCATTGCAGGATATTCTCAGGTGCCCTTTGCAATGGCTCAGAGTTCAGACATTGAATTACAAAGACTTCATCAGCTCTCCTATACCCATAGCTATTTCTGTACCAAATGGTGTCAGTGTAGATTACTGCAGTGCTAAGCCTTAATGAATGGCGGTATGCCCATTCATCATTGCTTGTACTCTAAATGTCTTTTCCTGTTGCCTGTGGAATGCTTTCTTTGATCCGCTGCTGTAACGTATGCTTTCAAAATAGTCTCAGAAGTCGACAGAAAAAGAATATCTTTTATGTCAGTGTTTCTAAATTTCTTATATATAATTAATAAATAATAAAAGAATAAACTCTTTCACATACTCACAACTGTAAACTACTATTGCCCCACCCAGTATGGAAAATAAAACAATAATTAATACATACAAATGCATTTGCCCCACCCAGTATGTATGCATTTGTATGTATTAATTATTGTTTTATTTTCCATAGGAACACCTGTAAACCTACTTTTACCCCACCTGTAGGGGGAGGGGAGTGTGGCAACACACATAGGAAAACTATAAGGCATTTGCAGGCCTGTTGGTGCTGGAGACGACCAGCTGGGGTCTTGTGCTGATGAGGCTTCACCAGGTATGCCAGGTGGCACACCTGCCACAGCCCATTCACGACAGGCCGACTTGTTGTGTTGCTCTGTTCTAGATTGCCTTGGTACTGAACCATAAAAAGAGGTCATTTTAAACACAACTTTCTACTTACCTCTTTGTAACCTTCAACCTCCCACCCCCAAATAGTTGCCATTAAAGTCAACTGTTCTTTATTTGTATGTTCTGGGTTATTATATCAATTGTCACCTTGTCTGTAGGAGCTCAACTTGCAGTTCACAATGGTCCCTGTTGGCCGTACTTGAATGTCTCTGTGTGCACAGGAGCAGGTCTTTCCTCCATCAGAGCTTGTTTCCCTCCTGTCTTGAGAATTGCTTGGTGCCGCTGCATTGTCTTCTTCCTTCAGGCACTATACGCGTGATAGTTATTCTCTTTTGCTTTAGAAGTGAGTATTGAGTTCTGTGCAATTAATGCCATTGCAGGGATCTTCCTAGCATCTCCAATAATTCTGTTCATTGCAGAAAAGAAAGCATTCGTATAATTTATGTAACTTAAGAATTTTTTCCAATGAATTTTAAAATGACGTTTTAAAATGAAGTGGAACCTAATCAACGAAACAAACAAGCAAGCAAAATATAACCTGAGACATTGAAATTAAGAACAAACAGTAGCCACAGGGGAGGTGGGGGGAGGGGGTAATGGGGAGAAAAGAGGGAATCTTTTTCAGGAACAACTATAAAGGACGCATGGATAAAACCAAGGGGGGCGTGGAATCAGGGAAGGGAGGTGGGGATGGCTGGGGTGGGGGGAAATGCAGACAACTGTAGGCGAACAATAAAATAAAATAAAAAGGGAGAAGAAAACACTACTGGAGATCAACTGATTGCTTGTAATGGCACTGGTCAGGGAGAACTGGGTTCCCGTACTTCTTCCATTGACTTGCTGATAAGTTGGAAGAATCCAGAGCGGGAGGTAGGGGCTGGATGACAGCTGGAGTGAATGGGAACGTTTGGAGCCTTTAGCCTGGAGCAGAGAAGCCTAAGGAAGGGCAGGAAGCTATGTTCAGCTCTCTAAGGAAAATGTAATGAAAACTCATCCTGAAGTTTCCAGCTGCAAGAAGTAAGACTAAAGGGTAAATAAAAAGTAATCACAGTAAGAAATTCAAACAACACATTTAAAAATTGCTTACTGGTGTCAACAATTGGGTGTTAACCTTCCAAAACTTTTTCTATGGAAACCTATACACATATTTTATATCATGCATATTTTTAAATGGGATCAAGATTTATGTCTTTTTCTTAAACTGGGAGGCATATTTGGACTCCATACGATAAAGAGATGCTAAATATTGGGACTTTCTCATAGCGGAACAGCTGCCTCATGAGTAGTGAGCTTGCCATGAGTATGAGTGATTAGAAATAGCATGGGCCAGCCTGTCTCCGAATTTAATATGCGTACATCCCCTGGGGATCTTGTTAAAACGTAGATTCTGATTCTACTGTTTCAGAATAGTAGGTGTGAGGTAGGGTGTGAGATTCTGCATTTTTAATAAGCTCCTAGGTGATACTAGTTCTGGGATGCTTAGAATGGTTGCTTGTTTGGGTTGGGATGAAATACTTTTAAGTTCCCTTATAACTTGAAGGTTGTATGTTATCCTTGTCATGTATAAATCTATGGAAAAGAATTTTAATTATACATAGGGGTTTCATTTACTGTTTCAGCATTACTTATCTGTTACTTCTTTTCTCTCTTTTTTTTCCTAATACAGTCTGCAACAGTATGATTATAACCTTTCTTATTCGAACATTCAAAACAAACCTTATAGTCCTTAACTTCTACTGGTTTCATACATCTTTATTTAGAAAAATATGTATATATAAATTTTAGGATCTTTTCTATGTGTCTACGTTTCCATAGTAATACATGCATTGTATTTAAATGATGTCCATTGTGATTTTGACAGGAGGAACCGGAATGAAAATAACAGTAGGCAACAATGGCTAAAAGCTTACACGCTAGGCACTGCTTTATGGGTTTCATATGCACTAAATTATTTAATCTAAAATACAGACTTATGAAATAGTCATTATTATTATTATCTCATTTTATAGAAAAAGAGAGTAAGATACGGGAAAATGAAGTGATTTCACTAAGGTCACCCAGTTAGTAAGTGGCAGAATTGGGATTTGCAGCCAGTCAGTCTGGCTCCTAAATTGGCAATCTCAACTATTATAAGCACTTTGGGAAAATGTATTGGGATAATGCTGAATAAAATGCTGAAACTTATGTCAAAGTGTGGGTTTCACTTTGTTATAATTAGAGTATCTTTTTTCTATTTAGTGATGACTTAGTCTTGAAAATATTCATTTCTTAGCCTTTGAGAGCATCCATGCTGAATTTTGTAAATTTTAACTTATCTGTGGAATTGTTTTTGAAATAAGGCATCAGTTGAAATCTCCAATTTCATGAAATTAAACTTAAAGTATCACTTGTAAGGTACATTTGAGACTTTTAAAACCTCATAACTATAATTTTATGACATTTGCTAAAACTAAAGGATACTTGAGTTTCAATATTGGTTTGAGTGATTTAATATTTTTTTTTTTGCAAAATTACCCCTAATGCCTGAAGTATTTCATATCATCCTTAACAGGGAAGTTAATTCAGATATGTAATTTCTTTCCCAAAGAGGCCTATTTTCTTAGTCAGCAAACTATGCTTAAGACTCAGTATTTACTCTTTTAGGTTGTGTGTTTTTTTTATGTAATCAAGATGAAAAAGAGTAATTCAGTGAATAAGAGTTTCTTTCATCTCAAACCACGAAGTTGTTCACAAGGAGGAGCTACACTCCTTTCGGCCTGTTGCGGTCTTTTCCGGCCCCTGAGCGAAGGTGAGCAGTAGAAGGAGGGCGGCCAAAGGCTGATCAGGTGCCTGCGACCGACCGACCGAGGTTCTGGCTCCGAGGAGCTAGAAACATCAGAGGGTCAGTGATGAATGTGATAGTCCTTCTGGAGCGATTCCCAGGTCTAACAAACAACAGGGGTCCTTTGTTTCTATTTTTAAATACGTAAATGTATTACATTTGAATGATAGATACTACATTTACATGATTCAAAAAAATTTAAAAGCAGAATTTTTAACAATGAGAGGCATGCCGATTATTCATGGAGCTCAGCACATCACAAGGGAAAGCTCAGGTACTGTCCTGTTTGTCTGTGGGGGTACTTCCTGCCCATGGAGCTCCAGCATCATAATTATTTTGTTAGGTTAATAACATGTATGCCTTTTTATTAATAAGCTCTTTCTGGAAAAGGCAATAAAGTGGTGAATTCCTGGAATAATGGTTGAGTAGAAAGTACAGCTCTGGTGTGGGTTCTCTGTTTTGTTGAGTAGTCTGCATTTTGTGATGGGTGATAATGGTCCCAAGCCTAATTGGCAGAGCTGAGACAAGATGATAAACTTAAAGGTCATCAATAAAGAGATTTATCTCACCCAGATATCGGAACAAGAACTATGTAAAACATTTTTATTATAAACATTAATGGTTCTTCTTCTTCTTTTTTTTTTTTTTTTTAGATGTAAGCATATTAAAACCACAGGGTTTTTTTTTTTTTTAAGATTTTATTTTTATTTATTTTTAGAGAGAGAGGAAGGGAGGGAGAAAGAGAGGGAGAGAAACAGCAATGTATGGTTGCCTCTCACATGGCCCTCATGGGGACCTGGCCTGCAACCCAGGCATGTGCCCTGACGGGGAATCGAACCGGGACCCTCTGGTTCCCAGCCCGCGCTCAATCCACTGAGCTACACCAGCCAGGGCTAATGGTTCTTCTTTGAGATGTAATTTATATACAGTAAAACGTACAAACTTCAAATATATCACTGAGTGAATTTTGACGGATGTGTACTGCTGCATAACCATAGCATAGATCCAGGTAGAATATGGTCCTAGAAAGTTCTCTTTTTCCCTCTGCTAAGAGATGCCTCTCCTCACTCCCTCTGCTCACACACAAATACCAGAGAGAGCTAGTGTCCTATCTCCCGGCTCAGTTTTACCTAGTCATGCCCTTCATCTAAGTGAAATCACATGGCATATTTTTATGTGTGTGTGGCTTCTTTCCCTCAACATTAATGTTTTTAATATTCATCCATGTTGCTGCATGTTGCCTTGCTCCCTTGTATTGACGTGAAGTATTCTTGTGTGTGAATTTACCACAATTGGTCCATTCTCTAAATGTTGGATGTCTGGGTTGTTTTTCGCTGTGAGCTATTATGATTAAAGCTGCCATGAACAATATTGAGTGGGTCTTTTTTGTGGACATAAGTTTTTATTTCTCTTGGGTAATTACCTAGGATTGGATTTGAGTCATAGGGTGGGTATCTATTTCACTTTATTAGAAACTCCAAAACAGTTTCCCAAAGTGTCTGTGTCACTTCACACTCTCATCAGTAGTGCATGAAAGAAAAAAGATGGTCTTGATCACAGTGATAAGCTGTCACCTGCTCCTTCTGTGGATTGTTCCTCAATCTTATTTATCACTGTTCTGGAGGAAGTAGGAAAGAGCGTTCGTCGGGCATGGGAGGCAATGTAATTATAGAGGCAGTGCACTGGCGAGGTAATTCATCCTCCACTTTCCAGCAGGACAAGTTCATTTGCTCCCAGAGCCCCACTTCGGCCCAGTGTTGCCTGCCAACCTTCCATTAAGAGTTACACCATCAGCAGACTGGCCGTGCTACAGAATTAATTATGGGACTGGCTTTCAGCCCACCTGCACCTTGACCTCATCTCTGCTTGCTTTCTCTCCACACCCACACGGCACTTATCCAGATTCACAAAATCTCCGTCCTTCTGTTTTTGGTGATTTAATGGTTGGTTCTCTTCTCACTGAAGCTTCGTTGTCATGACTTTTCTCAATAACAAGTGTGTGAATAAGTTTGGGCAAGTTACTTATCTCCTAGATTCTGTGTCCTTGTCTGCATCACGGGGATAAGAATACTATGAAAATTAAAAAGTTAATTTTCATGGTAATGACCAAAGGGGGCTCTGTGTGGGGTCTGGTGCACATAGCTTGTGTCCAGTAAATGCTGACCATCCTATTTCCAGCATGGCTTCTCCTGCTGAACTGCTTACGTGTTATCTCTCCACACCTCTGTGTCTACTTAAATGATAATTCTGGTTAAACACTGTCTTTGCAACTGCCTTCGGAATTCTTGTCAAGGCCTCTTCCCTTTCCAAGCCTTAGCCACAAACTGGCACTCTGAGAAATAATAAGATGACATGCGGATGCTTTCTACCGCAGACTTTAAAGCTTCTTCCAGGTTGTTCTGGGCCCTTTAGATTTCCGATTTCACATTTCCCGGGATAAAGATTACGTTTTAAGGATTATTTGCTAAATATAGATCTCTGTTACGCATTTTCAAGGATTTTAATATACTGTTAAACTCTAGTTTCGACGTGTAAAAGAGTATCTCCCTTTTATAAATGAATTGTCAGCACATGCCAAGCACCCAAATACTATTATTCTTCATTCCAGATGTTCCTATGATGTCATAGATGTCTAGGGTTCCTTTCCCGTTTACAACAGTGAGTCCTGGAACAGAAAGGTCATTGTTTTTATCTTGAGCGATGTCATCTAATAGCTGCTTTCTTTCAAGCTCTTCATCTTGCAGCACTCAGGCAGGACGCCAGTGACCCCGTCTGGCTCCTCACGCCCGTCCCCTGCTGTGTCTTGCATTATGCCTGGGTCTCATGTGCCTACATGTGGACCTCTGTCCTTGCCCGGTCCCACTGTGATCGCTGCCCTGGCACACTTCTCAGGAAGCTTCTCTTCTCCATACCTTTACTCATGTTACTTCCTTTTGACCAACATGAAATCACTATCGGCGACACATTCCCGGGGTCTGCTGCTCCCATTCACAGCAGAGCTCTTACCGAACGGTCTTCCCTTAGCGAATCCGCCTCCTCCCTCCTGTCCTCACCCCGGCACTGCCGAGAAGTTCTCACCACACGTACTGATGTCCAACACCTCACCTGTCATCAGCTTTCATCTCACTTGGCCCTTCTGCGTCGCTTGATGTGGCTGATGGGCAACTTCTTCCTTGAAATTCTGTCTCCTTGTAGTTTCTGGAGCACTGTTTTGCTGCTTTTGGCTCCTGAGGCCTCTTCATCACCCAGGGGATGCTGCTTCTCCTCGTGCATTTAACCTGTTCGCAGCAGCCTCCCCGTCCTGCTCTGCCCTAACCAAAGCCGTGTCCTTTACACCTTTACCTCACTTTCCACCTTTTTTTTGAACAGCACTTATTCATACCTGACATTCTCATTTATTAATGTACACGTTAACCTTTCATAGGACCGTTTGTAACTATCAAATTGCACCTTTGGCAATAATGATAGTTGACATTTATCGATGACCTGCTATATGCTATTTCCTGCACTAAGTGCTTTGCATATATTAGCTCATTTAATATTTCATTTAATATTTATGATGACCTTAGAAAGTAGGAACTATTATCTTTATTTTACATAGGGAAAAACTGAAGTGCAGTGAAGTTCAATAACTTGCACTTGGTCCCAAAGCTGTAGGTCACAGTGTGAAGACGCAGACTTGGCCATTCTGACTCCAGACCTGTGATAAAAATCACTGAGGCAGCAACCACTGCATTTTGCTGCTTCCCCATGTTTTCAGAGAGCACACTGAAAGATCTGGTGGGACAGAGCATCTTCAGTGACACAAACTGGAGAGAACTAACATTTTATATTTCCTCTAGAGCACTGTGAATTTCAAGGTTTGGCTTTGTGATGATTCAAAGAAGTAGTAGACCATACACTGTGTGATATTCATCTCACTTGCAATGAGTTTTCATCAATAGCGAGTTCCATTGTAAATCTTGTGTAAGCCTAATAGTAAGAATATACATCTCTAAACCTTGTTTATAGACACAAGACGTATATTAGTTTGCTTGTTAATGAATCAGTGATCTGGGATAAACTGGAAACAGTTCCCAATTAAAACAAAATAAGAAGATGAGCTGGTCTGTATTTTCTTTTTTTTTTTTGACTCCACTTAATCATCAAAGCTTAGCCCTTTGTGGATTTTTGGCAAGGGAAATCAGGCTGGACCACATGTTATGGCTAGAGACAGCAGGTGTTTCTCACCTGCTGGGTTCTGTCTCCCAGGCTGAACTTTGCCTTCTTTACAGGAATCCACACTCTGTCAGCACTCCCGCGAACTGTTGATCTGTTGCTGGCAAGCCTGCCCAGCCCTGAGCCGCCCTGCGAATAGACCCTGTCCTGGGTCTAATGTTTGCCCATCAAATCCCATCTCCATTTCTTAGCTGGCTCCCGCCTGCTGTTCGCCCCCAAAAAAGACCCCAGACTCATTGGAAGTGTTATATTAATGACTCCCTATGTAGCCCTCCCCAAAGGGGAAGAGGACAGTTAGAGAGACTGATGTGGAGCCTCACAGGGTGAAAGTCTTTATTATTCAGCTACTGTTGACCCTGGGGACCCTCAAATTCCAACTCTCCAGTAAGCCCAGTCCACGTGGTATCTGAGGGGTAGTTTTACACAAACGGATTATGAGCAGTGGTAGAGCTGCGCATTAACCTCCCCAAATTTTCCTCCAGTCAGCACCCCCTCCCCATTTCCACAGAGACTCCCTCTTTTAGGGTCTTATTATTCCTTTCCTAGTCCAGCTTTTCTAACCTACCAAGCACCTTGGCTCTGCATAATACAGATCCTGACTCATTAGGTCCAGGGTGGGATCGGAGATTCTGCATTTCTAACCAGCTCTCAGGGGATGGCAGATGTCGTTGGTCCACCAGATCACACTTTGCAAGGCAGCATCAGGTCAGCAGTTCCTTAACCAGAGTCTGCATCAAAATCCTCTGTGGCGGGCAGGGGATGGGGTGCTTGTTGAAACACAGATTTCTGGGCTCCACTGCTAAACATTCTGATTCAATAGGACTCGGATGTGACCCAGGAATTTGCATTTCTAACCAGTTCCCAGGCCACGCTGCTGCTGCTGCTGCTGAACTGGGCCCCACACTTTGAGAAGCACTGTGCTAGGTTACTGGAGGAGTCCCTGACTGCTCCCTCCACTTTGTTATTCCCCTACCACTAGAATTACCCTTAAAATTCTAAAATTGATAAATTTGTACACTTTCTCACCTTATTTATAAAAGTATTACTGATTTCAAACGGGCCATTTAACATGCTTCTGGACTCTTTGGTATGCTGTAACAGTTAGAAATGAGCATCCCTAAGACAGAATTTTTTGTCCAGGGCCTTTCTCTCTGATTATCTAATGGCCGTTATGAGGTAGAGTCCTCCCAGTGCACATCTCTGTATTATTTATCCGTGCCTTAAGTGATTCTCTATTTTGGGGACTTATGCAGACAGCAAAAGCTTTTGTTCAGAAGGAATAAACATACACTATAGAATGATGTCTACAAACTTTTTAGTAATCCATAAGTAAGACCTCACACCAGCTACGAACTTATACTATGCAACCGAATTCTTCTCGACCCCCACGTCCAACGTCTTGAGAAATTGGCCCTGTCAGCAAGAGAAGCTGCCCCTTTCTCTACTGACCCGAGCTTCTCTTTGCTCTGCCACAGTTTTGCTAGCTCCCCGCTGTGAGACGCAATTCCATTTCTTTTCCAGGATGCTAGATGCAAGGGTTGTTTGTTGCGGCTGATGTCTGCTTTGTTGTGGGGCTCTTGGTCCTAATTCTTTTTCTTTGCATCTGTAAATGCTCCAAGTGCAGCCCGCAAAGAGGCTTGACTTGCCTCCAGAATGCACTACCAGAGGTGGCTTCTAGCTTCACTAACCAACCCGAGGGATGGGTTTTTGTGGATTTGTTTGGCTGTGTAGTTTGCGTCAATTGGGCACCCTGTTCTTAGTCCCCCTTCTTCTTCGTTGGTAAGTTTCAACAGGAACATTTCATTCCCCTCTTTTGGCTGAGAACAGTTACTTTATTTGTGGGATCTGAGCTACAGTTTGATGTCGTCATTGCATGATGCTCTGGCTTTCTTTGTGTAAATTCATGCCCTTTCACACCCAAGTTCTTCTACTTCTGATGCCATTTGAACCCTTTGAGGCCTTGGTCTTCCTCTCCAGCTTCAGCTCCTGGCATTGTGGTGCCTCTGTACTAGCCAGCCAAGGAAGTCATTCGTAAACTCTTATGCCTCCCTATCTCTGCACATTTACTTCCCTCTTCCCAAAGTGCCCTCCGCAGTGTCTCCTCCCCTGGCCCCACCCCAACTTAGTTAAACCCACAAAGCAGGGCGACCAAGACCTTAGAATGAATCTTGTTAAGCCCAATGAAAATCAGGTGGTGAAAAAGCAACTATCTCTAACTTGTCTGTTTTCGTTTTGCGTGGTTTTTATAGGAATGTGTGTGTGAAGGAGGAAGAAGGTATTTGCTTCAGGCAAATGTTTGAACATTCAGGCACAGTTAGAGGGAGATATAAGAGTTGGTAAATGTGGGCGCAGTTGATGCAGATTTGGTATGCTGAAAGGAATTTGTGTTCCTTAACGATTTCTGCTTTCTTCTTGTAAAGACTTAAGGCAATTAAAAGCAGAAAACTACTCCAAGCACACTGACATTTCGTTTTCAGCATTCTTGGTACACTGTATGCTCACTCTCCATATTTTTAGAGTTTCTCAAAAACAAAGAAGCTTTAAAATTGTCAAACTCAACTCTTCTTTCGCTCTTTGCTGCGCCTTCGTAGAAAAAAAGGAATGAGCTGGGTTGTTTGTTCTGAGGATTTTTATGTCTGGGATACATGCATCTGAAGGATTTGAAAAGGATTGCAGCTTGAAACTTGCATTCCTTTCACTCTTTATATCCTTTTGTGTTTTCACCCATTGGTGCCTCCGATTGACACTATATGTTGTTCACTGTAGGAGACAAAGCACGGACTTAGAACTTTGATGTTCTTGATGAATTTGGTAGAATGTTGCTATACCTAAAAAGGAGCTAAAAATTCATCAGGCTTGATGTTTAAAAGTAGCGTATTTTTAATGATAAACATTTTAACTAGCAGCAGCTTCCCTCTTCAGGCCTGTGAAATCAGGCGTCCTGAGCAGCAGGTCCTATCAGTCGCCTGGCCAGACCCCCTTTGAGGTCAGTGCACCCCTCCTCCCCACTGTTATGAGGGCTGTCCTGGCCATTGGAAGATGTCCAGGAACACCTGTGCCTCTACCTATGAGATGCCATAGCACCTCACCAGACTGACAAACCAAAATATCTCCAGACTTTGCCAAATGCCCAGGGTTGGAGAGCAGAACAGTGGGCAGCAAAATTGCTCCCTATGGAGAAACGTTGGTCTTTTTTGAGAATCTGAAAGTGAGCTGAGCAAAAGCCAGTTAGTTCTCTCCCTAAGACTTTCTCAAGCGCAAAGGAGAGTAGAGGTGTTCTGCAAAACAAAGACTACATTCTTTTCATGATATAGCCATTTCCTTTCCCCTCAATTCTAGTCCAACTTTTATAGTAAAGTCTTCCTCAAGCATCTAAAATAGCAGAAGAGAGAAGATGTCATGGTTTTGTCAGGTAGGATAGATAGCAAACCAAGGCAGGAAGGAGGAGGGAGACATGTCTCACTCACTAACTCAGCAGTCCTGAGCCTAGTCCAATAATATTGCCAGGTGTTCCAACATCACAGGAGACACCAGGCTAATATGGGAGGAGAGAAGTCCTTGAAATTCTATGTATGTTTTTCATTATCTGGGAAAGAAAGCCTTTGAAACCGTGCTTTCATCTCCCACCTCTCCCAAGTCCTGAGAGGTGGGAAGGGTCCACAGTGCCCAAAGAAGAAGCCCATTAACATATTTGGATAGTCACATTCCCCTATAGAAAGCTGGTACCACCTTTACCTGTCAATCAATATGTAACTTCTTCACCAGCATCCTGCCAAGAATGTAAGTCCCCAGAACAAAGGACTCAGGTTTGGCGCTCTTTGCTCTCTGGCTGCCCAGCCTCTCTCATTATCCCCTACTCTTGCCATCCTGGCCTTTGGCCACCCTTACTTTCACTGCCCTTACCCTACTTTGCCCTGAACCTATGCCCTTCATCCCCCCACCCCCACCTTAACTAGGCCCATTCTCTTCCATGAGAAAGGATCATCACCAATAAGTCCTGCTTGCACCCTAATTAGACTTGCTAATCTGTAATTCTTTACTGTGTTGGCGAGAAGAACCAAGTTTCTGGGAGTTTCTCCTGTCAGTTTCTACTTTGAAGAGTCTGGTGAAGTTAAGAATGGTCCTGGTATAAATTTGGGAGAACAAGGATATTCATGTTTGGCATTAGATCAAGGCAGGAAACCAAGTTTTAAAAGAAGTTTAAAAGTGTCCCAGACTTCCATTATTACCTTTTTAAAAAGAAAACAACAGCAAACATAACGGCTTGACATTATAAAGATGGAGACAGCCAAACTATTTAAAATGGTATCCCATAGTGGGCCTAATTTTAACCTTTTTCTGATGACAGATTTCACTCTTCCGTGTACTTCCTCAGTTTTGCCTGACTATGCAACTCAGTATTTTGTATTTATCCATGATAGAAGGCCTACACTTGATATAATTAAGCCAATCTTATTTTCAAGGCTTGGATAATACTGTGACTTTGACATTTTAAGAATGTTATGGACCTTGTTCTTTGCTCAATGATGAGAATGAAATATAAGGGATGTGCATTGGAGCAGGACCCTTGACATAATAAAGGTTTAATTTATAATGTTTCCTAACATTCTCTTCTTTTTAGTTTACCCAGCCCACATTATGCCTTTTCCCAAAGTAATGATTAGTTATTATTTGAACTATTAAACATACACCTTCTTAATCTTACATTAATCAAGGCAGTGACAAGCAAAATTTTGTCCCAGCACTCTTAACCTGCTTTAAAATATAACTAATGTTCACTTGTAATTGACCCATTAAATAAACCCATGGTGTTTTGGGGTGAAAAGCATTTCCCTGTCCCAGGGGCTTAAATTGCACTTGACAGTTGCCCAGGGAAGATGACTAGGAGTGTGTTCCTTCCCCCAAAGAAAGGAGCAGTGGCAGTTGTGTCCCTGGAGACTCCTTCAAGTTCCAAAGGGAAATTTCCTTCCTTTCCAGAAAGAAATCAAAGAGGTAGGATGGGAGTCCCCTGGAAGGGAACTCAAGAAGAAAATGCATAATTAGGTCGAAATCTTGCTTGCTGGAGAGATAGGTGGAAGATCCAAAATTGCTAGAGAAAAGGGAATTTTAAAGTGTTTGGGGGTGGGAGGACTGTAAACAAATCCAAGTGCTAAATATAGAAACTATGGAAATAAATAGCCCATGCTCCCTAGATAGCCTTGGCTTAGATATTAAGCAGCAAAGTAGCTCCCAAAGGGTTCTTCTGTAAAGCTATAAACAGGAAAGGATTGAGAATATACTGATTAAGAGAAACAAACATGTTTTAGCTCTGGATTTTGCTCTTTGTAAAAATAAAGGCAAGAATGTCAGAGCAAGCACTTAGTATAATTAAAATTCTAGAGTTTATAGAGGGAAAAAGCCATACAGTACATTGTCTAAAAATATCCTGAAATTTGCAGCAAGGGAGCTTTGAAAGGGTAGATGCCTTTTTCTAATTATGCCTGCTAACTAGTGGGCAAACCATGAGAAACCGTGGATACCAGTTCTGATGGCAGGACTGAAACCAAACCAGAAGGCAGAAGGGGGAGTGAAGGGAGACCCAGTTGGAGCTAGATGCTGTGTGTAAGGTATACTTCATGTGGGCTTTTCTTTTTTCATTTCTTAGACTGGTTTTTCTGAAACTCTCTATCAGTTTGGTCACACTGGGTACATAATGGACTTAGGTACTTAGTTTATTTGCTGTTAAGTTGAGAGCGAGGCTACGCTCAGTTCTTCCAGCTGCTCCTGATGGAATGCAGACACTTCCATGACAGACCACAGAGTTCCCCTGATGACATTTTTCAGGAAGACGGTGCAATCAGTGTCTGAACTTCACTCTGAAGAACTCTTACTGTTTATGTTCAATTTGCCGTTCTGTGGTCAAAGAGATGATTGCAGTTTGGTAATCGTGTCTGGAAAGGAGCAAAGTATAACAGAGCACTTTGGTTATTGCTGGAAGCATTGCCAGTGGGAATTGGAAAGTCTTGGCATTTAAAAAGGTAAAATGGGAGGAGCTGAGTAAGATGGAGGAATATGACCATGAGGTTGGACAGAACAGGAGGAAGGTCAAATACTCTGAGAGGGAAGAACATGGGGGTTGGAACGGGCTGCAGAAAAAGCACCAAACACGGTTCAGTTGAGGAGGAAGAGAATCAGGGAGTTAAAAATAAATAAATAAATAATAGTAAGCAAATGAAATGAAGAAATAAAACTTTTTACTTGCAGATGATATATTTTATGTAGGAAACCCCAAAGAATCTACAAAAGCGAATCCACTTAGAACAAATAAGGGAGTCCAGCAAGATCACAGGATATAAGGTTAATGTATGAAAGCCAGTTCCTTCTCTCTATTCCAGCAGCAAACAAGTGGAATTTGAAACTTAAAAAAAATACCGTTTATAATCACACCAAACATGGAATTACTTAAGAGTAAGTCTAACAAGATCTTTCATGGATCCGCACGTGAAAAACTACAAAGCATTGATTAAAATAGTCAAAGAGGACCTAAATGGGTGATATTTCTTACTCATGGATGGAAAGATTCAATTTGGGAAAGATCTCAGTTCTTCCCAACCGAACAATAGAGTCAATTCAGTTTCAATTAAATTCCCAGAAACCTTTGTAAGAGATATCGACGCACTTTTAAAAAATTTATATGAAAATGCAAAGAACTGAGACTAGGCAACACAATATTAAAAAGGAAGAACAAAGCTGGAGAACTCACACTATATGATTTCATGACTGACTATGAAACTGTAGTAATCAAGACACTTAAAAGAAGTCTTGCTGTAACTTCGATGAGATTTTGTCTAGCAAGGAAAAGAAGTGGGTTAAGTCAGCTGTGTTGAGTTATCTGGGGTGTTTGTATCCACAACCATCTACAGGGTCTCAGTTTTATCATCATAAAAATTAGTTCTTCTCTTACGATGTTCCCCCCCGCCCCATTTTTAACATTCTGTGTATGTATTAGAATTCTTCAGAGAGAGAAAGAAAGAGAGAGAGAGACAGAGAGAGACTGATTTATTATAATGAATTGGCTTATTCAGTTACGGAGGCTGAGAAGACTCACAATTTCCTGTCCAAGCCCAAAGGCCTGCGGACCACAGAAGACGGTGTGAGTGCGGAAGACCCATGCCCCAGCTCAGTCAGACAGCGCAATAATTCTTCCTTTTTCGTCCTGCTTGTTCTGCTCAGATCCTCAGGGGATTGCATGATGCCCATGCATATTGGGGAGGACGATCTGCTTTTCTCAGTCTATGGATTCAAATGCTAATCTTATTCAAACACACCCTCACAGACACACGCAGGAAAAATGTTTGGCCAGTGGGTACACTGTGGCCCGGTCAGGTTGACACATATACTTAGCCATCACAATGTGCCTGTGATGTTTCATGATACGAGATAGTGGAATTTGTAAAAAAAGGCATATAAGCCTTCTATTAACTAAAATACCCTACTATAAAAGATAACCTCTAGAATTTCAATGATTCAACAATTATTTTTCATTCACTTAATAGTCTAGTGAGGGTATTTCTGGTTTGAAGATAGCTTTCTTCTACTCGGTGATTAGAGACGTAGGCTCTGTCCAATCTAATGGTTCCAGTGATTTTTTATGGTCTCTTTGATTACCGAGAAAAGGAAGAGAGGGAAGAAAAAGACTTGGAAATGACCCTCATCTCTTTCAATCATGCTTTGTTTGTGAGAACTAGTCATACGAGCCTCCATAAATGGAAGGAGTGCTGTGCAATCCATAAATGGAAGGAGTGCTGTGGCTCATCATTAGGCAGTGATTTTCTAGCAATTTTCTGTACTGTGTAAGGCAAGGTGCAAATTCTGGCGGAGAGGAAGCCACCACCTCTGCCTTACAGTCTGCACAGCTTTGCTCATGCTGAACTGCACAAACCCACTCAGCTATGTGGAGAGAAGAGGGTGGCGCCATTATAATACAGTAATCACCCAATGTAACAGCGACAGTCAGCGCCTTAGGTTTCTATGCTCTTTAACTGGTTTAATAATGATTCCAACAGGAAGTGTTTTAAAAGCACTTGGGAATGCTTGTATATAACAAAGAGCCTCTTCATGCTGTGTTTTCTTCTTACCTTTAAAAATAGACTTACAGAATGGATGTGATATAAAGTGAGACTCCATCACACCTGGGACTTATTTGTTATTTTGTATCTGCCCTGATATTCTCATTCATTCATTCATTCTCTCTCCTCCCCCCTCTACTCGCCACCCCTTCAAACCCCTGACATTTCAGTTTTCAGTTGTGCACATATTTTGTTTAAAAATAGCATCTGAACATCATAAACATCAAGCATTTTCTTTAACTAAGAAGATATACTTTTTCTATGTGCTTTAACATAAATATGAGTGTTTATAAGTTAGAGAGTTATTAAGAACTCGAAAGTTTATAACTAAGGAACGTGTTAAGAACAAATGTCAGCATGCTGTTTGTTACCAATCTCTCAATGCCCATCCCAGTGTTTCCCCACTCGAGAGTGGGGGAGAGCCTCCTGGAGGGTTTGGTAAAGCACAGGCTGCCGGGTCTCGCCCCTCAGAGCTTCCAGTTCATAGGTCTGGGGCGGGGCACAGAAATTTGTGTCTCTGACAAGTTCCCAAGTGATGCTGATCCTGCTGGTCTGGGGGCCATACTTTAAGAACCACTGATCATTCCATCAAAAAAATACCAAAAGAGGTCAAGAGAAAGGTATTAAATCTACGCAATTTCTCAAAGATTGTTTTTGTACTAAAAAAATAATGCCAAAAGACATACAGTGCTTAAGACTCAGGTTCATTTAATTCCATAATCATAAGACAGAATAGTACCAGTTTTGGTACATGGAGACTTCTGTGCTTAATTTTGACTGACCCACGTAGAGCAGATGTGGTTCATCGGACTTAAAATCGAAAACCCAAATAGCCTAGGTTGTGAACCACGGTAGGTTTTCATGATGGGGCCTAGTGCTAGGAGTGATTAGGGAATAAGTTGCTCAGGCATTAAGGAAAACAACAAGAAAATCACAAAAGCTTTATGGACCATCAAGGTAAAATATTTTCACTAAGCACAAGCCCAGTGTCTGAGCTATAAAGTTTTAAAAATTTTTGTCTGGGATATTTACTTTCTTAATACTACAGGGAAAGTAATTCTGAGGAAGATTTATTTTTAGAGTTTACTTTTATCTAAGAAAGAAGAAATATATTGTGTAATAATGACAAGTGATCTGTCCTCTGGGTGTTCAATGCCTATGTTAAGAATTCATGAATTATTTACTTAGAAAAGTTATATACCCAGGGATAGTGACCTTGGTCAAAATTTAGTCTTCATAAAAGATTATGAAATTCAGTTGTTCTAGACTCTGGAGAATAAAGTAATTTATCATAACATGAAAAATTGTGAAATGAAGGAACAAAAGTTACAGTGGGTCCTTTTTGAAAAGTGCGGGTCCTTCCTGGAACGGCGTATACGACTCACTTCAAAAGGAGGACGATGATATTGATCAAAAATGTGAATCTCCGAGGAGACCATCCGGAACAAGCGGATATCTCACATTCCGGGAAGGCAATATTTGAGTGGCCACGGAAACTAACGACTATTTCTTATGACTGTTTTGCCCTTGGAGATAAATTCTAATACAATTATTTTTCCTAACTATCTTTGCAAAAGAGTCATTAAAACTGAGAATGTCTTGATTTAAAGGAAGGAGAGGATGCAAAGCAATTGTGTCCTGCATTCTGCCAATGATGATTTTACCTGGGAGTAACTTTTTAAGGGAAATTTGATAAAGAAAGGAAACCAGAGCAGGTGGTTGAAAATGAAATAAATCTTCAGCAAAAAGAAAGTAACCTAATATATAGTGGATATAAACATATTTCCGTTTTAGCTCTAAATATGACAAAAATAAACTCCTGTTTGAGAATAGGTAATCTGATGATTTTTATAACTTTTAATGTTTTTATCAGTAAGAAATATTTCTTCTTTAAAATCATGTACTGTCTCTCAGATTATGATGTAATGAAGCCTTGGAGACAACTCTTTGCACTGTAGAGTAGATAATATATATGTCTGTCTATTTTCCGGGAAATGGTAAAAATATTTAATTTATCTTTTTAACATTTCATTTACTTATTTTTAGAGAGAGGAGGGGGAGGGAGAAAGAGAGGGAGAGAAACATTAACGTGAGAGAGAAACATCAACTGGTTACCTCTCACATGCTCTCTCACCAGGGGACAAACCAGTAGCCCAGGCACGTGCCCTGACTGGGAATTGAACCAGGAACTTTTGCCTTGCAGGATGATGCCCAACCAACTGAGCCACACCTGACAGGGCAGATAAAAATATTTTAAAACGTGATGAAAGATAAAATACCATGTAGAGTGATTGAGAACTCACAGTCTCAAAGAATGATTATTTGTTGGTTGTATGATAATACTTAAAGCTGTTTTCAAAGAAAATTTATAAAAAATTCAAAAAGTATACAGAAATGTATGAAAAGCCAGAGAAAATAATCACTATAAAAATGTCATTCTTTAAAAGTAGTATGTGTGTGATCCAGGATACTTTTAACTTTAACATTATTTTCTAAGTCGATTATTTGAGAGGGGTAGCTTCTCTGAATCATGTTTTCTAAACAGACCCAAATGCAAATAGTTGTATGCAGAGATTTATTAACGAAGGGGTTCCAGGCGTGGCAGTAAGAGAGTGGGGGAAACAGGGCACTGAAGGGAAAGAAGCCAAAGAGCTTTGAGGTGACGTCCTAGCCTCAAACTGGGAGTTTGTTCTGCCCCAAGGCAAGGTTACTGGGCTTTCATGCTCCTGCACTGGTTATGAGCTATGAGCTTCCTGAGGGGAACTAGCCTCCTTGGCACTTCTTATTCTCTGTGAATCTGGGCGAAGTGGCTTCCGGTAGTTAAAGGGCACAGATGCCAATTGTTAGAATGGAAGTAAGCACTGTAAAGGGGGCCAGCAGCGACATAGGTGGACATCAGTAGTTTCTCACAGGAGCTTTCTGAAAATTTCCTGAGTAACTGGAAGTTGGCCCTAGATTTAATGAATTACTTGAATCATTTATAGTTCTTGATGTATACAGCTACCCTCATTTTGTGTGTTTGCATTATGTGTTGAGGTTGATCAGCAGTTGAATGAAAAGGAGTTTACTTCTGGTGAATTTACAGAACATAGGTCATTGGGGATGGTTTGTTGATTGACTCAGTGTATGTTCTCTGCAGGAAAATGCATTAAGTACTTTACTCCCCATAGACATAACCAGTCCCTACCCCTACAAATTAGTACTGGAAAAGCACAATTGAATTCCTATTGCCTTGCCACCAAAAATGATCTTAAGAAGCATGTCATCTTTGAAAAGAAAGACATCCATGTACAACTGTTAACTTAAAATAACTCATTTTGAAAGCTAGGTTAATTCCTTGCATATCCATGATTTCAAGTGAGATTAAAAGCTCATAAAAATCCGGGGGTCATGCTCTGACCAGTGTGGCTCAGTTGGTTGGGTGTTTTCCCACAAAACAGAGTCAGTGATTTGATTTCCGGTCAGGGCACGTGCCTGGATTGCAGGTTCTGTCCCTGGTTGGGGCTCATACAAGAGGTAATCGATTTCAATGTGTCTCTCCCTCTCTTTCTCCTTCCTCTCCCCCTCTCTCTAAAAATAAATAAATAAAATGTTAAAACAAAATCCTGGGATTGCTGCTTTTGCTGTATCTCATAAATTCTGGTATGTTCTTTCTTTTTTTCTTTTTTTTTCTTTCTGAGTTTTTTTTCCTTTTCTTTTTTTCTTTTTGATCTTGAGATATTTTGTAATTTCCCTTTTAATTTCTTATTTGGCTCATTCGTTATTCAAAAGTGTGTTATTTCATTTCCATTAAGCATAGGTTAAAAAAATAGCCTTAGAATGTTTTTGATGAAGCAGTAAAAGTTTATTCAATCTTTAAAAAATTCTGTGTTTGCTAGAATACGGGGAGTAGATTGGCAGAATAAAATGCAAACCTTTAGGTGGAAAATTTGTGAAATATGTTGGAGTAAATAGATGAAGGAGAAACATGAGACTATCTGAATGAACATTGCAAAGTGGCTATTAGAAAAAGAAAAAATAAATGACATTTTTGTATACCTCTAAAAATTTTGAAGTCACCAGACATGTCATGATTGTGTGATTAAAGAATAAAAGAAATACATCAGTTGCCAGCCCAGCTGTCTCACCCACAGGGTGGAGTCAGAACATGTGGAAATAGGCCAAGAATCTTTAGAACCTCTCCTTGACTTTGTCTATCCTCTAGGGTCTCATGTGGAAATAGCTGCTTTAATTTACAGTGTTATCGATGCTACTGAAACACGGTAGTCTGATAAAGACTTTTTCTCCAACAGCCTTATTATCAGTTCTCTCATTGCTTTTAGGACTCTGGTTCACTTATTTCTTAAATGGATCCAGGCAGCTTATCTAATGTCCTATAGAACATCCTACAACAAATTCTAGTCCTGGTGAATTCATCTTCATGGGCAGCTGCTGTCTCTAATGATATCTAGAACACAGGTTCTCAAACTTCAGATTATGTATGAATCACTCTGTCTTAATGAAAATAGATTTCTAGATCCTAGCAGAGATTCTAATTTAGTGGGTCTAGGATAGGACCTGAGAATCTGCATTCCTCACATGTTCCTGTGTGATGCTGATGCTGATGTTATTGGTGCAGGGACCACACTTTAAGAAACACTGGTCTAGAGAAGTGAAAGAGTTTAAGTCAGGTAAGCAAACAAATGGTACGTTCAAATATTGCATTAAGATAAGGAACTAGAAGCAGCTTGGAGGGCCAGGTATAAAAGCTTGGCTGGCTGTTCAGCCATAGCGGAGTCGGTATAGTCAGAGATAATATTTTAGATGATTTAAAGGGAAAATCTGGCTGAGTTTAAATCATCTGGTCTTTTCAAGTGGAAACAGCTTGTTTGCCTGTTTAACTTATATAATTTCCATATTTCTGTTTAAGAGAATTTTTATGGAGATTGGATTCTATGCTCACCCAAAGATAGTTTTTAGCATTTGTGAAACTATTTGCCAAATGATGGATACTGTTTCCAGTTAATCTGATTAGCATGGAACGAGGACTTCTGCTGAGGACAGATGTAATAGAAAACAGTGACAATGCGATCTTTATCATCATAGTTAAAATTAAAAAAAAACCTCTGAAACCTTAACAAATGCAACATCGTTTCTTGTTCATAAAAATGCAGTGACTCCCTCCATAAGATGCCTGTTAATAAATAAGGGCTAAGAACTAGGAAAATAAATGTGCCCCTGATATTATTCCTCCTCAGAATATATATAGATTTTCTATAGTGATTATGAAGCCTTTTGACTCAGTTTTTTATTTTTTTTATGTCAACCAAATAAGATTAGAGTAGAGCCAATTGGTAGCATTTTAAATTCCACTTGTTTTTCATTCACCATTTAAAAAAATTGTAAGAAGATACTTTCAGATATAACGTACTTGGGAACGTTGGAACCTGTGTGACATGTTTTCCCAACAGTTGCAGAGGCACCTGGTTATAAACACATCAGCTTATCAACATAAATACTATTACAATTAAATTTTATTAATTTTATGTCTTAACGAACCTTTGGTGCTGTGGGTATAATTTTATGCTTAGCTGCATTAACTTCCTACTTAAGCAGCTTTTATTTTTAGATGAATATACAAAAATTTCTCAGGGAGCTCGGGAAGGAAGGAAGAAGGAGGAAATTTGGCCATTGCATAACCATAGGCTGAACTATCTTTCTGATTATCTACAAAGAAAAAAAAATTAACTAGGTATTTGCCAATGTAATTCGCATTGCCTTGTGGAGACACAGCCTTTTAAAGCCAGTGTGACAATCTATCTATCCTCATAGCTTTTCTTGTACATGAACAAAGACATAAGGGTTTCTTCTTCCATTTGTGTTATTCAGTTAATACTCCTGATGTTTTATCAAGACTGGAAAATAATTTTTTAGGGAAAAAAACAGATCTGGGGGAAAATGGATTCTTTTTCTATCCTAGACTCAGTCTCAGTGATCATGGGCAATTGATCGATTTTCTCTGGGCCTCAGTTTCCTCGTGTGAAATATTTTTCAGTTCCAGTATCTTGTGATTCAGTTATAATCATTGTTTCACGTGGGGTATGTGCAGGAAAGATAACAGCATTGCAGTTATTTGTATGCTGGGTTAGTGTCGAGATATGTAAATTCATTCGCTTTCCTTTCTGATTAAATGCCTTAGCACTTGGAAACAGTAGGGGTAGTGTGTAAGTTATCTATTGCTGTGCAATAAGTTACCACAAACCTAGTGGCTGTACGCCATAAATATTTATTATCTTACAGTTTGAATGGGTCTCACCTGCTGGGGATCTCCCAAGGCTGCATTTGAAGTGTCTGCAGAGCTGCTTCTCATCTGGAACTGGAGTTCCTCTTCCAAGCTCAGTCAGGTCACTGCCATAATTTAGTACTTTGTCACCGTAGGCCTGGGGCCCTTAGCTCAGAGAGGCCTTCCCTTTTCACAGGCAATAAACCACGCAGCCAGCAGGCTGGCATCTCTCCTACTGCTTCAAGTCTCTCACTTCTAGGTCCTCTTTGGAAATCTCGCCTCTCTTGTGGTTCAATTTAAGTCATCTGATTGGACACTTTCATTGCAGTGGCGACATCCCTTCACATTTGCCACAGAGGGAAATGTAGTCACGGGAGCTACAGCCCGTCACCTGTGCCATTCAGTTGGTTCGATTCTTTGTCTAACCATTTCTGGCTTTTCTAGTCTGATCATTTCCCTCTCACTTGGGATGGGAAATATCACAAGCCTAAGAATGTGTCTGTATGCAGTTCTCCCCGTTTTCTAAGGGGAGGTCTTGGTTTAATATTTCAGTGGATTTAGCAGCAACCCAACGAGAAGGGTGTCCCAGCACCTGCATCTCTGTTTGACAGACGAATGCACAAGGCACAGACATCTGTAGAAACTTGCTAAATAGTACACATATTCCCAATGACAGTTCCAAGGGACAAGCTGAGTTTTCTGCCTCCTAGTTCGATGAAATTTGCACTATACTCACCCTAACTTATTTAACGAGATCCACTCATGCCACCTTTCTCTCTTCTCTGCTGTGGGCGGTACTGACGACCTACGTATGCCATTCCATTGGTGTTTCCTACTCTGAGACTCAGTGCAGATCGCAGGGAAAAGACAGAAATATAGGTGAGGGAACAAAAGAAACAAGAGACCAAATGAGAGAGAGCACAGGGACTTTTTTTTTAAGTACCCTACCCAGATTTTTCACTCCCTCTGAGGTGGAATAAAGTTATGGAACAAAGAGCTGAGTCTATTTCATTTGCTTCTCTTTAAATTAAAACCCTCCATTTAAGATAGTCAACACTGGGCATTTTAGCGAAGTTTAGCAGTCAATAAAACTTATTAATGTCTTCTACTTCTGGTAAATGGAGATTGAACAACCTAATGAACATACCACATGTGGAGGTGTACATAATCACCCCCACACCCAGCCATTAATATCTTCCCTGTGAAAGGCTTATGACTGTAATTGCTGCTCTGATTATATATTGTGTGAACCTGGAGCATGTTATTATACTGGGTAACTAATGGAATTTAGTAACAGAGCACAGAAATTGGTATTCTGGAAAAGACTTGAGTTTTAAATTGTATTCTTCCCTGAGTTTGCAGTGCATTTCATGGCTCATCTACCTCACAGTGTGTCTGTGGCTGATGGATTAAAATCTTTCTGCTGAATAGTAAACATCAGAGACAATTTAGTCGTTCCTCAGCTTGCTTATCTCAGTTCTCTCATCACTCATTCAAAATATCAAAAATAAACTCCGAATTACTGTCGACGCACCTTTGTCCGTACTGACAAAGTGAGAGGTCACATCTGTCCACACTTCAGTGGGTGTACTGTGGGGGTCCTAGGTCCTAATCTCCAAGGGGGGCCATTGTGTACCTTGGAAATAAAGGAGGTCTATTAGTTCATTGTTCTTCTACTTATCCAGGTAACCCATGGGTCTTTGGGGACCCCAGTACCTTTCCATTGTAGCAAGAGCTTGGAGGTGAGAAAGAACCAAAAATGTCCTTCTTTTGCTTTTCTAAGGTGTTATGAAATAATAAGATATAAAGGTTTTATTATAGCATTTTCAGCAAACATTGACAAAATTATTTCAGTTGTTGCTTAAATTTCTAGATAATTAGAGACCTTTACTTGTATAGGGTAAGATTTCATGCTAAGAACACTTATCAAGAGTTGATGTCATTCAATAGTTTTTCTTCAATTAAATCAACTTACACTTAGATTATTTACCTAATGGCACATTTTTGCATTTAGTAGGTATATTTTTATTTGACAGTTCCATATATAAAGAAATGACAGTTATAGATTCTTCATATAACATACTATAACATATAAGTAATGTATAGTTTTATCAATCATGTTCACCTAAAAAGCCTTATCATAATGACCTACAAATGAGTATATATCAGTGCTTGTCAAAGGGTCGTCTGTGGACCAGCAGCATCACCTGAGAGCTTGTGAGAGGTACAGGTCCCCAGGGCTGCCCCAGTCCCGCTGAACCAGAAGCTGTGAGGGATGGTTCCCAATGAATGTGTTTTAACAGCCTTCAGGTGACTATAGCGCAGGCTAAGGCTGGAGAGTCACTGGTAGGAAAAACATGATCACGCTCATTTTATAGATGATGATACTGATGCTCGGCACGGCATGATGATTGGCTGAATACTTGGCTACTTGATTTTAGGGCCCTTATTTAGACCCCAGTTTTCCCTTAAAAATCACGTGATCTCTCTATCTTAAAGCTGGAAAACAGTAATTCTTAAACAAATTGAGAAAAGGATTATTCCACTGCTTTCTAATAACGAGGGTGGTTTGTTGAATCTTTTAGCACAACAAAATTAACCTAGAAAAAGTTTCAGGGACACAGGTGACGTTTTTGTGGTCCTGTGCACTGGGTTGCTCATTTTCTTTGTAGTGGAAGAGAGAATAGGATACAGTTCAACCTGAGAGGGCTGGCTCTTGTGTGTTAACAGAAGTGGGAGGCCCTATTTTAATCATCGCTTTCTAGCCCATCGAATCCATGGGCAGATTTTCCACCTGGGTCTTTCCCATGCCACATTACCCACGTTGATGGTGCCCTGTGGTGGTTCTCCTGCACACACAATTTTACACGCCTGCGAGAGTTTCTTAGTCGCTGTGGTATCAAAATGAATCCCTCAGGCAGCTGGCATTAACTACCCCTTTGTGACTTGGGGAATGAACGTTTCCTCTTGAGCTGGAAGTAGAAAACAGCCTTCATTATCTGTAATATAAAAGACTATATAATGGTACCTCGCTAAGACCTAGTTCTATGTGAACTTAATTTGGGCTTTGTGTGTATAAACAAGCAAGTAAAGTCTATTGTTTGTTCCACTGGGGAGGATTTTCTTGAATAGAAAAATGTTGCTACAAAGTTAGAAAAATGCATTATATATGTGTGTGACTTTTATTTTGCATATATGCACAACATCATGCAACATATATGAAAAGCGCATGACACACGGACATCGGTGTTTTCTGAGTAATTGCAAAGAGAACACCCACATAACAACTGCTCAGTCCAAGAGTGATTTTGCTAACTCTCCAGGCACTTCTGCTGTGTATCCTGAGTGACTTGTAGCTTTGTGCACTCAATCCCTGCCTCTTTGCATTTGCGCCTGCTGTTTCTGCTCCCTGAACACCCCCATCCCCAAACACACAGAATTATAAGGCCACAAACTTCTTCTAATTTCTGTGGATTGGTTGAAAAGGTGCCTTTGTTGGTCATGTCTGCAGTGCACTTGACATGTCTCCTTTAGAGTAAAATAATTGGTTCTGGGCATCTGCTCGTAAAACAGGTATCGGATCTTTGGGTTTTGGGGTTATTTTTTTGTTTGCTTGTTTTTTGCTGTCATTTCTTAGTACTTAGCCTGTATGTGACATGCTGCAGTATTTAATAATGCTTGAGCGAATTAATGGGTGGTATTTCCACTTGGATAAGCCCCTCAAATCAGCATCTCCATAATGCATTATCATTTTGCCCAAACTGCTGAGTCCCAGTGGGGAAGAGGGACATCCTCGAGTTGTTTGTAACTGTTCTATTTCCTTTTGTTAACCTTCATATGATCACTCATCTTTCGTTCCAATATCCCTGCCTTCACTGGCTTTTTCTTTTCTCAAATTTCCACTCAGCGAGGTCTTCTGGATTAAGCTTCTTCAAGCTCGATTCTCTTTCTGTTTCTCCTTTTCCAACAAATGTTTTGGTGGTTGTTGTCGTGGAGGAAAGGAATCTGGGCCAGAAGCTCCACCTCTTCATGTCTGAGGACTTCATTATGCCTTTGCTTAAGTGAAGCGCTGAGTCCTGTGGTTGATACCATTCTTTTCGAGCCTTCATAAGGTGACCTTCCATACCAGATGGTGTGGCCTTAGGGGAACCATGGCACCAGTTACCCTGTCCTGAAAATTCCTTGCTGGCTTGCTGCCTGCCACACCCCAGGGTTTGGGAGGATTTCCGCAGTCGCGTGTAACAGGGAATGGGGTAAGGGATCTGCTAAGATGGTCAGGGTGAGCGAAAGCAGAGAAGGCACTGATTCTTGTCCTCCCTTCAGCCCACCGAGAGGTGTGCTCCAGCCGTGACTTCTGCTGGGTTTGCATTTGAGTGGAGGGACATCTCCTCCTATTTGACCCTTATTGTGTTGCAAGCACAAGATCAACCTTGGGCACAGGAAAATAATCAGAGCATTTTGCACTGAACATTTAGAATTGGTGGCAATTGTTTGAAGTTTTCTGGGAGCCCCAGCTGCCAGTACTTGAGGACATTGGGGCCTCTGGGAAGTTGGAGCCACTCCTGTCCAGAGGGTCTGTGAGGGGCTGAATTGATGCGGAGCCTCCTGCTGGGAGAAGGGGGCTAGATGCCTTATCCACTGGCTCCTTGTCTCCAGAACAGGTTGGATGACTGAAGTCACTTTAAGATGACTCTTCTCGTTGTGCTGCAGCCCCAGCTGGCCGGTGATGGAGTCCACCATATAACTCGGTGGCCCGTGTGTCACCATCCTCGTGGCTCGGTGTCCTTAGCCAGACTTTCGGAGTTTCCGTCCTCTTGACCATATCCCTTTCTTGTGTCACATGCCATGGCTTCCCTTCATACGTGCTGTGCCCAGAAATGGAGCACTAAGTGTAGCCCACGTGAACCCCCCTGAAGTATGATTTTCCATGTGCTGTTTCTTACTCCGGGCTGCCTCTCCACGTTCCTGCTCCTCCCTGCCCCTCCCCCCGCAACGTTCTCCTTCTTCAAGTGTCTAAAGGCCATGAATACCTCAAGGTTTCCCCCAAACCTCTGGTCCTTTCTTTTGTGGATATTTGTTGGTGGTGTGCCCTCCAACTGAGGGTACAACATCAGCCCCCTCCGTCCCCACTTCTCCATGCTCAGTGACTCCTCCAGGGACTTTTCCCTGAGTCCCTAGGGCGAAAACTCTCTTTCCTTTGCTAACCTCCCTTGCAGGTAACTTTAAATTTGGCATTGACACTTTCTTCTTGATCTTACACATATACATTTCTTAGTCTTCTATTTGGTGGCAAGGCCATCCAGAGAAGCAATCATATCTTATGATTCTAGTACCCTAGAACAAGTTGAATATTATAAGTGTTCACAGAAATATAATAAATAAATGAAAAGATCAGGGCATAAGGTATGTATGCAGAAGGCTTGGGTGGAGTGGGTAGGGGAGACAGATCCATTTCTTTCACCCTGGCCAGGTGAGCTGGGTATTCTGTGAGCTGGTGGGAGGAGCATCATCTTCTGCCCTTCCTCCCTATCCCTCATCCCACCCGCATGGCCTCACTTACATCCAGAGTGACTCTTGGGGTTCTTTCTCAACAGGAAAACAGGAAGGCCTGATTCATAATGACTTAGCAATGGCTTATACGATAAACTGGGGACCCAAGCCACACACATTATACTTAAAATGTATTAGACTATATATTAACCTGAATAGTTAGCAGTTTGCTATCTTTTTTGTTTTCATTCCAATTCAATTCATCATTGGTGTAAGAGGAAAAATATCCCAACTGCAAAGAAATCTTCAGGCAGGTCTCCAGATATTACTGTATTTTGCCATGTATTATGTGCACCTTTTTGCCCAAACTTTTGAGGGAAAAATAAGAATGTGCATTATATATGTGTAGTACCTGAAATACCTTGTATCCATTCTTGTGTTTTGTAATTATCTGTTACATAAAATTTCTTGTGCCATAAGATGTTCAAAAACAAATGCTAAAATTCTTTTATAATACAAAAAACAAGTACCTAAATATAAGTACATCAATAATTGAATTAAAAAATTAAAGTGAGATATTTTTTTTCTTCAAAGTTTGGGCCAAAAGCATGGGTACACATTATACACAGGAGCACATTATACACAGCAAAATATGGTCTATTTTTAAAAGTGACATCAATGGTATGAAACAAAGAAAAGAGATGTACGCGGATGCTTAACAGTTTCACATTTTTGCCTTCCAGGAGACGGAGCTGTTAGATCTCAGCCTTGTCAAGGATGCCAGATGTGGGAAACACGCCAAAGCTCCCAAGGTAGGATGCAGAGCATTGTGCCCGCGCCAGATGCTGCCTTGATTACTTAGCTGTGTCACGGTATCAACTAATTGCCCCAATTAAAAGTTTCTCTGTTGTAGCTGTTGTAAAACACAATAAAACAGCCAGTCTTTGCAAAAGCCAGTATGCCCCGAACACTTCCCCTGTTTTCAAAGATAGAAACAATGAGCAGATATACAGGCAGTTGGGTATAAGGGCTTGCTTTATTTTTGTTTGAAAAAAAAAAATAATAATGCTAAAGTTACTGGATAAATTCTAAATTGTCAAAATGTGTTGGAAATTACTTGAAAACTTTCTGAGCCTCATAAGCATAATTATAGTAACCATTCACGTGACAAACAGAACCTGCTAGTTCAAATGCCTTGCAATTGAAATCATTCTGTCCATGAAGCCAAAAGGGTGTGAGGGTTCTTTCTGCACATGCGACTTGTGAAGACCGGCAGCCTTTGGGATCCGTTGTGTGGAATGTCAGTTTGTTCTGGTTTGAAAAACATGCCGAAGAAATAGTCAAAGCAATGTTTATACTTTGTTTTTTGAAGATGGTGAAAAAATGCTGAATACAGAATATATATATATATATATATATACACACAAACATATATTTTTAACTTAGATTATCTGTTGGGTATAGCAGGATATGTTGACTTACCATCAAAGTGGGAAATGACTCTTCATTGTATTTTAATTTTAATTCTATAAATACTTCCTTTCTAGTGCAGAGTATTGGCAAACAGGGCAGTACAGGTGCCATTCAGTGTCTCTTGCCTCTTTCTATAATTGACAGAAAACTAGCAATTTTCTATTTGAGTATCTGCCTGCAACTTTTTTTTTATTCTCTAAAAGTCAAAATAGTTTCTTTGACATCAAAGAGTATCTTTGTTTTATCTGTGGAGATGCAAGAAGACAAAAATTCACTTGGAATAATTATTCTTCAGATAACTAACAGTGTAGCTATTACTGGCAGATTTTGCCACAGAGCAAACACTCAAATACTGCTTTTATTACTGAAGGGGTTAAAAATTATCTACACAACAATGTGAGAATGAAAAAGAAAAATCAAAGTTATTTTCAAGAAGCTTACTACTGGTGTTTCATGTGGAAACTGTATTATTTACATTCATTTCAGTAATATAATGGGACTTCAATGGTTTGCTTTTTCAATTTTGTATCATTAATGATTTGCTGATGATTAAAAATTATTCACAATTGTCAGTGTAGGAAAGAATATGTGTTTTCTTCTTTTGCCAACAGTATTTCAGCCAAATTTTATGTAAGCCTGTTAGAATTATGTTGATAACACAGTAATAGAGTTCACCTTTTAATTCAAGCTTATTGGCCTAATTTGAAACTTCATTATCAATGTTTGTTGAAGACAGTTGCCTGGACTATGTCAGACCCCCCTTGTCCTTAGGCATTGTGAGTGTCGGTCAGTTCCTCTGGCAGGTGGAGAGTTGTTCAGGCTGGAATCTTTTTAGTTCAGTCCACAGCCTGCTTACCAGTCGTGCTTCATTTCTGGACGCGGTTTGATAAATGTCTGTGGAATGATGACAAATGAACAGAACTGGGTTCCGTACGGTGCTCATAAACCGCTGTTGGATCCTAAAGTGCTTCTCTTAGGACAGACACTCAGAGTACTCTGGCTTTTACTGTTTTTCCACCAAAGATTGCTTTCTCTGTGGATTATCCATGTTCTTGGCTTTCTCCCTTCCCATTCCTTGCTAGTTTTCAAGAACCTCAATTTACTTTAATATTTTCAAAGCTGGGTTCTGTTGTATATTATGTGTGACCTCCCTGAGACTCAGATTTCTGCCTCATTGCTTAAGTCTTGGTAATACTGATAGTAACAATGATGATGATGAACCAGTACTTTACATCAATTCTGTCAGGTTTAAGAAATTTACTAGCAAACTTTCAACAGAGGAGTTCACAAATTTAACTGCTCCTGGAATAACCTGGAAAGCTTTAAAAAAAAATGCTGATGCTTGCTCTGGCTGGCATGGGTTCAATTCTCAGTCAGGGCACATACCTCGGTTGTAGGTTCCATCCCCAGTCAGGACATGTACAGGAGGCAACTGATCAATGTTTCTGTCTCACATATGTTTCTCTCTCTCTTTCTCCCTTCCTCTCTCTCTAAAATCAATAGATGTATCTTCAGTTGAAGATTTAAAAAAATGCTGATGCCTGTGCCCTAAGCCCAGAGATTCTGGTGTTGAAAGAATCTAGTTGATACAAGTGTGGCATGGACATCCGGGTTTTGAAAAGTAAATTTGCAGCAAAATTTGAGCACCGTGCCTTAACTTATCGCTACTATATAATAAGTACTCACTAAATATTAGCCACTATTGTTGGTATTATCATCATTTTTTGTATTTATTTTTATTAAAATTTCATGGCAGATTTGCAGGAAGTTGGCTTTCATTTCACTCACTTAATTTGGAAACCTTTATCATAGAAAGAAAAATTGGACGAGAGACTTGGCTGACAGGTGCTTTGTGGATTGATAGGGAAGAAAGAAGCTAATAATCATATCAGTTTAAAAATCTTTAAGTTATAAAAGAAAACCTCAGTTCAACTGGATAAGTAAAATCAGAATTTATTAAAAATGATTGCAATGTGTTGGAAATGTCAGCAGAAGTGGTGGATTCAGGTGAAGTCTCATTCAGCTGCTCAAAAAATGTCACAAAGGTCTAGGAGCTTCTTTATCTCACCAGTCTGGCTCCCGAGGCTCCAAAAATGGATAAATTCCTTCTATCCTTGGGGATGCACGCCACCCCTGGCAGATCCTGGCTTCCCCAGCAGCAGTTCTCTAAGGCAGGGACCAAAGTATTCCAAAGCACTCCTCCGGAGTACTCCAGAGTGACTGCGGTATAACCGCAAGAAGCATATGGCTCGGAGGAGGAAGGCTAAATAAGAGGAGACCATTGAGTTGACTAGAACGAAAGCAGTGGGACTATCAGTGGAAGGTAAAAAGTGTAAAGATATCAGTCTGGAGTGAGAACAGCTTAGGAACCTAGGACGGAAAAGTGATGCAACAGAAGACAGATTGAGTGGAAGACTTTCTGTGGGGCCTCACAGACCACAAAGGAAGAACGTTTGTACAGCAGATATTATTTATCAAAATACCTAGACGCCCTGCAAACATGTATCCACGTATTCTTCTTGTTGTTGTTTTTCACAGCGTCTCATCACGTATAAATTCACAATGTAGTGGAAGATCAACTGTTTTCCATGCCTGCTGAGATTTGAAATAACATTTGTAAGAAATGGAAAAGCTTCTGTGTGTTACCCAGTTAATGAATTTTAAATGTCAGCTCCCAACACAATGCATACAATTCCAGATATGATTTTCTGTATGCAGCCTTTGTTCAAGTTACCCATTTTGAAATTTCTCAAATTAAAAAATAAAAGAGTAATTGGGAGATTTTTATGCAAATGTAAAAGCTAAAAGTTAGAGGCATCTATCTTGTCCTTTGAAATCTAAAATGCATTTATGTTGTCTTTCCTGCTCTCACCGTCCCTCCCTCCCTCCCAGGCTTATGAAGCACATTTAAAGGTCAAAGTGTTATGGTAATACATCTCGTCTATGCCATAAGCCAGTGATTTTCAACCTTTTTCATCTCATGCCACACATAAACTAATTACTAAAATTCTGTGACTCACCGAGAAATACATGTTTTGCCGATCTGACAAAAAAAATTAGGTATCCTTTCGATTCATTCACACTAGAGGGCTATTGTTGTGTTGGCTGTTGTAATTTTTTAACTTTGACAATCTAAAGGAACGGAGGTCAGTGCCCCCTGACTAAATAGTCAGCTATGGCATGCTTTAAGAATTCTTGCAGCACATGAGTTGAAAATCATGGCTATAAACACATACTGTCTGGATCTTCACTCCAAAAGGATCTTTGCTTTTAAAAAGAGTGTTTATCACTCTTTTGTGGTTTCTGATCTACTAGTGGTTTCTGATCCCGCAGATCAATTTGGTGGCTCATTTACAGCATTAATAAAATGGAATAGGTCTGAGGAGAATGAAAAATATCAGAGTCTTATGCAGAGCAACTTATTTTTTGAAATATCTTTCATGTGTGTGTATTCTGGGTCACAACATAAAGTGTTTTTTCTTTTCTTTTATTTTCCTTTTTTTTTCACTATGGGCTATGTCAGGTAGGTTTCAGGAATGTTGCTGGAAAAGATAGTTTCTTTATCCTCCAAATTCTTAGCAGGTATTTCTTCCCTAGGTGTATTGAAAAGTAGGTGGGACTGCAAAAGGCGAGATGTGGGTTTGGCGTCAGCTCTGCCATTAAGGAGCCTAAAGGAGCTGCTCTTTCATTCTCTGCCTCTGCTTTCTCATCTATGAAATTGGGGTGGGAGGTACATCATAACAGGTGTAAGTTCTGTTAGCCCTTGATTCTAATTAAAATGGGAAGTTAATCAAGCTGAGGCATTCCATCTTACCGATTATAAAATTGACGTCCAGCCAGCCCGTTTACATGACCTAAAACTTCTTACCTTGGTCACAGCAAATCAGGTGAACTTAAAAAAAAAAAAAATCAGGTCACCTTCTAAACAAGGTAAGGAGCTATGCAAACAAACAAACAAACAAAAAGGACAAATGACTTCTTGAAAGCAGTTCTAGCATTGCTTTGGACTCCAGAGAGAGCGACTCCGTTGGTGAGAGGCTCTCGCAGCTTTAGGACATGAAACTGCGTGCTTCATGCTACATTCAGCTACATTCAGCTGTCAGTAATGCATGCAGCAGTATCATTGAAGGATACTTCTATAATTTTTCTTTCAAACTGTGTTTTGTGCAAAGAAAACTGCTTCGTGTGCTTAGCTGACAATTAACCTTTTCATTCTATTGGTAAAGAACAGTTTATTTCAGATATGTAATGTCAATTTGAACACAAGTCCTTATAAATGTCCGGGTCACAGTTCAATTCTAGGTGGTATGTAGTATCACCAGAATCACATCAAGTAGGTTAGAGTAAAACTAAACCTTAAAAATCGATCGGGATCTGTTTTCCTATATCGATATGAAAATGTTGGGTTTTAAATTCATTCTTTATGAATCCGACAGATGGTCATTGACTGCCTGTGTTTGCCAGGCACTGTTCTGCGTACGGAGAAATAGTGATGAACAGCAAAGGCAAGCAGCTCTGCTCTCATATGACATTCGATTCTGGGGTGGGGAACTGGTGCCACTGCTAAACTGGCTTTCAACAACAATGGCAAAAGAAGGAAATCACTTATTTGTTGTGTGCCCTAATTTTGGGGGTAAGATAACTGTCAAACTGCTAGGATTTACCCACAACCTGACATCACTGAACACGTAGAATTGGAAAGCAGTGTGTACCACAGTCTGTACCACAGCCCCTACCCCTATGAACAGGCTCTGCACCACTCTCGGTGGGGAAAATAGGTAACAGATAAGTCCCACTGAGAACAAAGCAGAACAGCCATCACTGACCATGAGTTGTGCAGAGGCTTGCTGTTTTGTAGAGCCATAATGGAGTAACTTCTCTTGATGAGGTAAGGTCATATAAGTAGAGATATAACTTAAAGGAGGAAGGAGATTTCCAGGCAGAGGGTACTGCAAAAGCAAAGGCACTGAGGTGGGAACATGCTTGGCATATTTGAGGAATAGAAAGGAGCCCATTTCTATTGGCCTTGTACAGTGGAGTGCAAGAAAGAAAGAATGATGAAGTCAGGAGCGTGGCCAGGGACCATATTATTTTGGGCTTCATAAGCCATGCTAATGATTTTGGCTGTTCCTGTAGGGAAATGAGAAGGGACTAGAAGTTTTTGAGCAGAGGAGAATCGAGGTCTGACTTTTTTAGCTTTTAGAAGCATCACTTGTTAGAGTGTAGACCACAGAAAACAAGGGAACCATCAGAGAGACCAACTAAATGGCTGCTGCAAATGTCCTGGGCAGTGTGGATGATGATGAAGAGGTGTAGAAAAAAATGTCAGAATATGAATGTCTTTAGGGTTGAGCCACAGGGTTTGTTAAGGCATGTGCAAAAAAAAAAAAAGATTCAAGGATAACTCTTAGTGTTTTGACTTGGGAAAGCAGGAAAATTGGTTGCCATGTCCTTCAATGAACAGAAAAATGCAGTTTGGATTTTGGATATTTAAAGTGTGAGATGCCTATTAGACTTCTAGGTAGAAGTCATGTCATGTTTAGATATGCAAATCTTCGGTTTGGGGGCAACACTGGCCATGAAGTTGTAACTTTAATTATTTGAAGCTCAGAGCCAGTGAGGTCTCCTAAGGAATGTCAGTATGAAAGACAGCAGTCTGATGTCTGAACCCGGATTGGGACCTCCATTTAGACTTGGAGGGGATGAAGAGGAACCAGTAAAAGAGACTAAGAATGGAATATACCCCCAACATTGAAAGCGGGACCTCAAACAGACATTGTATTTCACCGGTATTCATAGCAGCATTACTCAGAATAACCAAAACGTAGAAACAACCCAAACGTCCATCAACAGAGGCAGGGATATACAAAATACACTTTATACATACCATGGAATATTATCCAGCCTTAAAAAGGAATGAACTTTTGATACAAGCTACAAATAAACCTTGAAGACAGTATGCCAAATGAAATAAGCTAGACACATAATGACAAATATAACATGATGCCACTTATATTGAGATGTCTTGAAGAGTAAATTCATGGAGCCAGCAGGTAGAATGGGAGGTTCCAGGTGCTAGGGAGGGGAGTGGGGGTTATTGTTTGGTGGGTAGAGAATTTCAGTTAGAGAAGATTTAAGAGTGCTGGAGATAAAAGGCAGTGATGATTGCACAAAATAAAAATGTAAATTTAATTAACATCACTAAACTGTACACTTGACAGTCATCAAAACGGTAAATTTTATAGAGTGGATATTTTGCCACAATTAAAAAGGAGGAAGCAAGTGAGAGTGAGCAGCCAGTCAGGTGGGAGAATAAGCAGGAGACAGCATGCGCTGGGCACCTAAAAACGTATCTCAAGGAGGAGGGAATAGTCATTTTGGCAAAAAAGTGGAATTTCCTTTTAGCTTTCCTTTTTCACTTTTGCACACTGGTAGTATTACTGATGATATCATTTTATATATGCTTTAAAATATCCCCCTATATCACCAGCATTTCCTCCTAATATTCTAAATAGGCTATTTATTTAAGCATTGTCAGATCCCGAATAGTCCTTCATAGAATCTGGATGCCAATATATCAATCTCGTAATGAGCTGTGTTATTTGGATGTTATACAGCAGTGGTTTCAATGAATCATCCATGAGGCCTAGAGTTGAAATGAGTGCTTTATTTATTGTCCTCCTTTTCTGATCATAAGCTGTTTCGCTGGCTTTGTACAGACTTCACCATTTCGTGAAGGCACAGTTGCAAAATCTGATGTAGATATTTGAAATTCAGGGAGGCAGGAAAAAACCCTGTACACAGCACAGTAAAGGTTTCTGTCTTTTTCACTCAATTGCTGAGTAGATCTACCTTTGGCCCAACTATTGGTTCCAGCGATTTCTTAATTTACCTGACATGGTGCAAGAGTTGTCTTTTGGGTTTTGTTTTTTTTTTAAATTTTGTCATTTTGTTTCCATACATGTGTGTTTCTTTACATTTTTACTGGATGGAGAAACATAGGGCTAAAAATTCACAGGACTATGTGTGTATGTAATCGTTTTGACAGCTAGCTATTCACATTTATCCACAGATGTAAATTATATGGCATAGTTCCTTTTTTAATGTTCATTAAATTCCATAGATGTCAGTGGTTTCCTTGGAAACAAAAACCCTTATACAACTAGTCAGAGGTTTGGTAACAGAAATATCAGGATACAGAGGGGAATGAGGAATGGTCCCCATGGTAGATATTTGCCTTTAAAACTCTTCCGTCTTATCTACCTGGCCCTAACTCTTTTGGCCATTCCATAATGGATAAGAAAAGATTTTGAAAGCTACCATTAAAATATAGACTATCTTCTCTACTGGTTAAAAGCTTTTTACTTTTAAAAAACATTCGGATAGGCTAAGTCTTTTTTGGGGATACTGGTATAAATTCCCCAATCTGTTGTCTCTTATCAACCATTCAATTCAAGCATTTGAGCAGTTGTGCCCATTCAATTCAAGCATATGTGCCCATCTGTAAATACAGTGAACTGAACACATTTGTGGCTGAATAAGGATTCTGGGTTTTGTATAATAGCAAGCATCTGTCTTAGTGCCTCACTTGCCAAAGAGTTTAAAAGTCCCCCGAAAGGGTTGTGAAGAGGGAAGGAGAGACTACAGTTCTGTCCAGGGGCAGCAGTCGGTGGAAGACATGGCAGCCAAGAGCATTCTCTCCGTGGGCTCCTGTTGAAGACAGTGAGTAACGTGAGTTCACTAAACCTCAGGATGAGGCTCTTTTATCAGAGCTTCTATCTGGTGCAGTTTCCATCTAAATCCACTTCTATATGCAGGGTACAGACTTGGATTTTGGAAACATTTCTCAATTAGTTCTTTGAAATGCAATACCACGCCATCTTGTGGATATGTCTGATATTAATTTCTTCAAGTCATTCTACCCAGTGAACTGCTCTCTAGGCCAGGATTTTCAATCTCGGGTTCTATGTAATGTAGACATATGAGAGGCACTTGGGGAGCTTTTAAAATCTCAATGCCCAGGCCACACCTAGATCCATTAACTCGAAATGTCTAGGGCGGGGTGCAAGCACCAATATTTCCGTCAAAGCTCCCCAGAGGTTCCCATGTTCGGCCAAGTTTGAAAACCATTATTCTAAGTAAAAAGAGTCCGAATTAAATGAAGGCTAGAAGTCTGAGATCAGCTTATCTGCAGGGTTTTCCTGAGGCGTCTCTCCTTGGGTTGTGGATGGCTGTCTTCTCCCTCTGTCTCCACAGGTTCCTCCCGCCGTACCTATCGGTGTCCTAATTTCTTCTTCTTACAAGGGCATTTGTTGTGTTGGATTAGGGCCCACCTGAATGACCTCATTTTAAATTAATTATGACTTTTAAGCCCTTATCCCCGACTACAGTCACATTCTGAAGTACTAGGGATCAGGGCTTCAACATATGAATTTAGGGGGGCGCATGAAAGAGCCCATAACAGTATTTTCTCATTACAGGAAAAAGCAAAGTTTATGGTTTACTTATTTTTTTTAAAGGAATAGCATTGTGGGATTATTTCACAATTGCTGTAATATAGATGAGTATTTTTTTTTCTTTATAATCATCGGGATTGTCAAAGTGGATAGAAATGCGTAGTGGGAATCATTTCAGAAGTAAACGTTATTGTTTTTCAAAATGTCTTTATTGCAGAGTATGTTGTTTTCTTATTATCAGCACATTCAGACTTGTCTGTTGTTCTCCAGAGCACCCAACATGTGCCTTTACGCATTGTAAGTGCCCAACAGAGTAGAGGCATTGCGTGCCCAAGCTCCGGGACAAATGGCCAAGCTCAAAGCTATTAACTAGCTATTTAACCCAGCAAGTTATTCCACACCTCTGAGACTCAGTTTCTGTGTCTGCATTATGAAAATAATCTCCATGTTTATTTTGTCTGGTTGCTATACGGCACAGGTGGCAAACACAAGGCCCGGAGGCCGAATCCGGCCCTCCACCTTGTTTTATCCGGCCTGCACCTTGTTCCTACCCAGCAGCAGTGCCAAGCTCTCACTTAACTGTTAAGGAGTAGTTCCATTTATACAGTCCTAAAATTATATTCCGTCCTTTGAAGGCAACTGCAAGGCTGATGTGGCCACCGGTGACAATGACTTTGACACTCCTGCTATAAGGATTCAGTGGTAAATTACATGTAGCTCTGATATTTAAACCTACCTATGGCAATCTATTTTTTTATGTATTAACTGTAGAAAAATGAACTTGAAGCATATTTGTCTTTGCAGCGGAACACCTGCCCTCCAAGGACCATCATAGCAACCCATTCTGTTAAAACTTAGAGTTCTCATTTAGAAAACTGTCCAGATTTGCAGTTAAGTAGATTGTCCCAATGATCAAAATAATTTTAGAACAATTTACTTTTAGTTAAGAACAGCTTGGCATTCTTTTCTGCACTATGAAGCTGTTGAAGCAAAATATGAAGCACTATTTTGAAATAGAAGAACAGGTTTGGGGGTCAAGGAGACACAAGTCAAATCCCAGTGAAGGAATTAACTGAGAGGTCACAGGAGGGTTCCTTGGTTTCTCTGTGGGGATGGCACCTGCTAGATAGGGTCGTCTGCTGAGCTGGATCACGGCTGGTAACCGGACACAAATGATAATGATGGATACATGTTAGGAGCTCACTCATGGCTACTTAACCCCAGGCCTGCCTTAGGTTCACTTTTTGTTTATTCTTCTTAGCACTCAGTGAGTCTGGTATTTAAGCATACATATTACTTGAACTGCCTTCTTGTTGGAGTTTAGGTTTAAAGTAATTGCGCATATAATTTGTCACATGTTCCAACTGGAGAAAAACTGGACTGTACATTGACACATGATATAAGGGAGTAAAAGTTGGGGACTGAAGGTAATATTTGTGAAATAGTGAAAACTGAATGATGTGTCTACCTGAAATGGGCTAGCCGGCCGCCATATACGATGTAGTAGTATTAATTTGTGAGGCTGCTGGTAGAGTGGAAGGAATTTATGAGTAAGTGCTACTTTATTCTGAGAAATTTATTTTTATCATCTTAGAATGGAAAATAGCTAAAATTTTCGAAGTTCCTTCTACTTACCATAAAAACATGAAATCCTAAATTGTCGACTTTGGATGTGATACCTGACACACAGTAGGTAGGTATTTTCAAGAATGAAAGAATACTTTCACCACAGTTTTTTCTTCTTGTTGGATGTAAATATTGTTAACATTCTTAGCTACTTAAATGTGAAATCTCAAAGCATGGATCTTACGTACAGAGTAGCAATTAAAAGTCAAAAGAATGTAGTAAAATATTTGCTACTTGACAGAAATAAAATTTACTAAGACTACTGAAATGAATGTCCACAGGGATTTCTAAAATTTATTTATTTTTAGAGAGAAGAAGGGAGGGAGAAAGAGAGGGAGAGAAACATCCATGTGTGGTTGCCTTTTGAGCATGCCCCACTGGGGAGCTGGCCCATGGCTCACGCATGTGCCCTGACTGGGAATCGAACCGGCACCCCTTTGGTTCACAGGCCAGCACTCAATCCACTGAGCCATACCAGCCAGGGCTGGATTTCTAAGAGATGGACTAATCACACCAATTAAGCAGAATATTTCTTGGTGCTTACCTGTGAAGCAGGGTCATTGGATCTAACGAGCCAGGAAACTCACCTTCCAACCTCACACACCAAGACATTTTCTTTGTGCCTTTTGGTACTTCATCATTCAGATGTTTCTTGACATTTCAATTTGTATCCAAAAAGTACTGATTTCAGGTAAGACCAGTGGGGCTGGAAGAATTTACTTATCACCATTGGCCGTAAATGGGTGGAACCCTGTATTGAGTCACTTTATTTTGTCCCAGGGGCAAGGAATACTTTTTAAAAACAATTAACTCCTGGCTTCCAAGTGAGTGCCTTGGAATACTAACCAATGCTATGAGATAGGAAGTGTCGTCTGAGTAAGTTTGGGAGATGCAGAGCCTTTGATGTGTTGGACAGGGATTGGGGTCATTTCCCATTGTTTGTTCATGATGGGCCTCTTTGTTATGTGTGATTCAAAGGATTAGTGTTGTGCTGAATTCGCTCTGGGAAATGTTTCTATAGTTCATTCTTATGACATTAATATCGGGACCAGAACAAGAGTTTAAGGGTGAGGCTTATTCCCACAATAGTGCAGATACCTAATTAAAGATGTTTAAAGACCACCTTCTTGGGTGATCTAAACCAGAAAAGTCTTTCTTTAATTAAAAATCCTTGATAATATACAGTTGAATTTCATTTTGTGTTATATCAATTATTTTTTAACTTTAAACTCTGTTAGCATTAGTCTCAGTTTTCACCTCTAAATTTAGTTCTTGGCTTATGACAGAAAGCCATCAGCATCACCAATATATCATTCAAAACATAAGAATTTTATAATTTCCACAGTAGCTGGAATGTGGTCTGGTGTTTGGGCCAGCTTTACGCCTGGGGCACAGCTGAGGTGGGATTCCTGTGATAATTCTTTCTGGAGATCAGTTTCTTTGGCTTTACCTCTTATCACTTGTATAAAATTGATAGCACTTGGATTCCTGGAAGATAAAGCTTGAATTGAGGTAAATTAAAAGTGAGTAGAAGTTACATGGCAATAATTTATAAAAGCTGCGAATAGCTCCTTCCTGGTTCTCCTGTAAGTGTGTGCGTGTGTGTGTGTGTGTGTGTGTGTGTGTGACTTTATGGCCTGAAGCTGAGGCTTTAACTCTATAACCTCGTGTGGCAGGAAAAGCATTGGTTGGCAAAGGGACCGCACCAGTGTTATCTGTGTGGCCACAGTCATTTGCTTAACTTCCCCATGTCTTTATTTCCTCATCCATAATACGAAGTTCAGAATACAGTGTATCTGGGGTGTTAGGAGGATTAAAGGCCATAAAACATGTTGTAAGATATGTTTTATAGTCTGCACTTTTTAACTGGGAGCCATTGTTATCGCTAAACTAAAGGTCATTAGTGCAGATGTTTAATAGACTTGAAGTCAGGGTCATTATTTGACAGATTAGACTCTTTGCTGCATCAGCTGGAGTCTCCATTTTTTCCTTTCGGTATTTACATTTGCCATCTCTATCAGTTAGGCATTTCACTTCCTGGCAGAGTTTTCACTTTTCATCGTATCTTCACCATTTTTTAAAGAGCTTGCTTATTATTTATATTTTGAAAATACTAGGTAATGTTTCAATTCTTACATTGAACATTTCCTTACGAAGGGGTTTCAGGATTGGTAATATCTGGTTAAAATTGTTTGCCAACATAATTTTTCTTTTTACAAATGTTAATTAAAATTTTTTTCACTGTCTTCAGTTGAAATTAAATGTCACTTTTTATCTGTGTATGAATTGCATTTGCTTTTTCCTTACAGTATCTTACTGTAAATTTAATGAGTTAAAAAAGAAATCTCATGGGTTGAAACATAATACAAATAATCTGGGAAATTAACTACAGAACTGATTATTTTTACAAATAGGTAAAAATTTACTGTATAAAATAGGAGTTAATGAGAGAGATTTACTTTATTTGGGGGACTCTGAAGATACGTTTCTGTATTAATTAGTTTCCATTCATGCAGTTTTGTTTGAAGATTAAAGATTATTTTAAAGACGTTGTCTACATATTTTTACTTACAAATATGGACACCAGATGGAAATCTAAATAAAATTAATTTCAGATCTAATATTAGTACTGTCTCACACTTATACCTAAGAATGTGGAATACTGGATAATGGTAATAAAATTATATGTTTACACATTTTTAAAGTTTATATTGCTGTCAAATAAATTATCAATGCATAATATTGAAAAAGAATAACTTATGCTACCTAAAATTAAAGTAGATGATCAAGTGAGCTATTTCATATGAGTTAATGGTTGATAGAACTTTCGGAAAGTATGTTAAAGAATAAATTGTGTAAGCAACTAGACTCAATATTTAATTTTTTGGCTAACTACTCAAATTTTCATGGTTACATTGATAGTTCTTAAATAACTTATTTAAAGGATGCCATAGAGAGCATTTGAAATACCATGGAAGTGTTGCTAGAGTTCTTAATTTTCCATTAAAAAACAAATTAAATTATTATTCTTGTGTGTAAAATACAAAAAGTAATAATATATCAATTCTTAGCTCTGTAAATAGTTTCCTCTTGATTGTTAACTGTTCTACATTATGCTAAATTCTTTAGGTAAATTCTTAGAAATGTTCCAAGTAACTTGAAAATCATCAAGTTTCTAATCACATCCTTAAATGTTCTGCTTTTAATTTACCAATATTCATGCCCGATTCAAGATTATGAATTGAGAAACTATGAAGTTGTAATAGAAAGATAATATGTTGAGCTGAACGATGCCTTGCCTTTGTAAGTTGAGCTAGCTTTTCTGGCAACAAGATGTTAGACAATAAATCATGTAATTAAAACCATATAGTTGCGAAGCAGTGAGGATCGGGAAGTTCAGGAGCGTCATCTGACTGTGCTGGTGGCATCTTTGCTGCCATTAATAAGGCATGGCCTTGTGAACTCGAGGCAGAATTTTAAGCTGTGGTGAGTCCATTCAAAATATTTCTTTCAGTCCTAACAAAACACATTGCTTTGATGACATTAGTTGGTATTAGTTGCATGTGGCAAAATTTCATGCACTATTAATTTTAGCACTACATTGGAACACTAGGATTATGCTTCCTTGGTTCTAAATAAATCCTCTTGGTTGTATGATGGAGAAGAGAAAACCACTTGTTTTAGGGTCTAGTCCTGAATTATTGCCTCAATAAAGGCTCAGTTACAAAACTGGGACCTCGTATAAAGAATTGTCTAAGAACAAGGTGGGAGAGCAATGGAAAGGATATCTGTCTTTAATTTTGTCGACATCTGAAGCTACTATAAAGAACTTCTTATATGTGGAATTTAAGAAAACAAAACACTTGAACAAACAAAACAAAAACAGAAACCTAGAAACAGGCCTAGGGGTAGTTGCCAGAAGCCGGGGTGGGGATGGGGAATGGCTGAAAAAGGCTAAGGGCAATAGTCAGTGATACTGTGATAAGTTTGGCCACTGAGAGATGGTTACTAGAATTAGTGGCACGGTCACATTGTAAAGTATGAAAATGTTGAAATGCTATATTGTACACCTGAAATTAATATAATGTAACATTATATACCACCTATGATATGGTAGATCTTATGTCAGCTATATTTACCACAATAAAAATCAAAACACTTGAAAAAAAATTTTTGGCCATTTTTTTTAATGTTGTTTAAGTACAATTGTCTCCATTTCCCTCCACGCTCCCCCTTCCCACAGCAGCTTTTTAAAAAATGGGAAGTAAATAAATTGCCTTAGAGCTTGGATTATTTTAAATATACAAAAAAGTCATGAGTTTATCTCTCAAAAGATTAAATTGTGTTCATTTATGACATATTATGTTCATTCACTTAACATGACGTCTTAAGCATGGCCGTAATGCTAAATATTTTTTATATTCATGAGTTTATGACTTGATAATAATCCGTTGATTTAAAATTATATTAATAATCCACCATCCATTTACTTTTGAATAGTTACACAATTTCCATTTTTTAAAGTATTAGTAAGTGAGAAGCAAACATCTGTCTTCCCTTAGCATTTTTATTGTTACTTCCTTAAATTGTAGTCTGAAATGTAGTCACCTGTCCAAATCAACTTGATTTAACATGTTATCATAGGGTTCTTCTTCATTTTCTCTCCTTCCATGTATGTATTTCTTTCTTCTCGTACTGGTCATTCTGATTCCTTACCGCATTTGTCACCGTCTACACAAAAATAATGCCAGAGTGAAAATACTAGTGCCACTGATAACAAACCTACTAGAGAAAAGTCAACCTTTCTTTGAAGTTATCTTTTTTATTTTTCTTATATCTGTATTTATTCATTTATTGTTGTTCAATTACAGTTGTCCCCATTTTCCCCCATTACTCTCCGCTGCCCTACCCACCCCACCTCCCACATTCAGTCCTCCCCCCCATTGTCTTTGTCCATGGGTCCTTTATACATGTTCCTTGACTGCCTCTTCCCCTTCTTTCCTCTGTTATACCCCGCACCCCCCACCCCCGTCACTGTCAGTTTGTTCTTTATTTCCATGGTTCTATTTTGCTCGCTTGTTTGTTTTGTTGATTAGGTTCCACTTATAAGTGAGATCATATGGTATTTGTCTTTCACCACTTGGCTATTTTCATCTTTGAAGTTGTCGTTATTTCTTAGGCTATTTCTCACTAAAAATATAAGTTCCAAATTTATTAAAATTATTTTCTGTAGAGTTATAGTTTGCTGTACAGTAAAATTCATTTATTATAGTTATTTTAATTTAAATATGCTGAATTTTAGAGATTACTAATCTTCATCCTCTTAATTAACTTTACATTTTAAAATGTAAAATATTTTTGTGGATCAATATTCAAGATCTCACACACACACACACACACACACACACACACACACACACGGATGGATACTCAGGGAACGCTCACTTCCATCCACATCTCCTTCATCCCTTTTACTCCATTCCTACCCATCTTCTGGTTTTTCCTTCCCGTGTTTCTGTTGGCAAAAATAAGGAAAAACACACAGGGCTAGCCAGTCCCCTCTTATCATTTAATAAAAAGCTCACCTTTTCTCAGTGATTTGAGATGCTACTTTTTCAAAATATATACAAAATGTCCCTATCTTCCTTACACAAAATATAGCATTTTATCTCTACACTTTTACAGCTTGACTTTTTGACTTAATGTAACCTCCAAACCACTTCATGTTGGTCCTGGGGAACTTGTCGCTCTTTCATACAGTGGTATCCACTGCGTGGCGGACTGTACATTATTTGACCAGTCTCCTATCGATGAGCAGTTAGGTTGTTTCCAATGTTTTGCTGTGTGTATGAGGCTACAATCAACAAGACAAAGGAAAACCGAACCAAACAAAATGAGCGTATGTATGGCCTTGCTGTACATGTGTGGAGGGTAAATTCCTAGGATTGTTTATTTTCCTGACTTCTTCATAGGTTATTTTGCTTTGTTTTTTATCATTTTCTATGTCCCCTGCAATTAATTAAGACAATTTTAGTCCTTTTAACTCCAGAATTACCACATATTATATTATCAAGTTTTTGAATTTTTTTGTCATTTTGGAAAGAATTGCTATTAATATAATTTTAATATGCATTGCTTTTACTATGTAGGAGATTAATCACCTTTTCACATATTTAAGAGTTATGTATATATTATTTTTCTATGAATTTCTCTTCATGCATTTTGTACATTTTTCTATCCAGTTTTTAGCCTTTTTGCTCTTCAATTTTTTTTAGAGCTCTAGAATTAGATCTTTTTTTAATAGTTAATTTTGTGTTATGCAAATTTTACATAATTTTTTAAATTTATTATTTTTATTTTTAGAGAGAGGGGAAGGGAGGGAGACAGAGAGGGAGAGAAACAGCAATGTATGGTTGCCTCTCACATGGCCCTCACTGGAGACCTGGCCTGCAACCCAGGCATGTGCCCTGACTGGGAATCGAACCAGAACCCTTTGGTTCCCAGCCCGCGCTCAATCCTCTGAACTATACCAGCCAGGGCTAGAATTAGATCTTTATCACAGAGCTGCGATATCACATACCCCATTTTGTTTTTTGCCTTTTGAAATTGCCAAGTTATTTTTCATTTGTATTTCTATGTAGTCAGCTTATTAATATTGTCTTTTGTTTCTTTTTGATTTTGAGTCACAGAAAGTCTTTTCACATCTAGTTTACAAAGAAATTTATCCATAGCTTTTTTTAGTATTGTTTCGTGTTTTTACATTTGAATCTTTGATCGTCTAGGAACTTATTTTTTGTTGTATCGTGTGAGGTATAGATCCAATTTTATCCTTTTCTAACTTTATGTCATCATGTCATAATACTTAAAAATTTTTTAATGTATTTTTTCCATTGCCATTTAGCCCCCTTATACCGCCTCCACCATCTCCTCACTGTTCATGTCCGTGAGTCCTTTTACCTTTTCGCGAGATCCTTCCACCCCTAAACTTCCCTATTCCAGAGTTGTCGTCCCCTCTCTGTGAGTCTGTCTCTGTTTTGCTTGTTAGTTCAGTTTGCTCATACGATTCCACATATGAGTAAAGTCATGTGGTATTTGTCTTCTTCTTACTGGCTTATTTCACTTTGCACAATATTCTCCAGGTCCATCTATGCTGTTGCAAAGCTTTGTGCAGCAAAGGAAACCATCAACAAAATAAAAAGACAACCCATGGGATGGGAGAACATATTCACTGATACATCTGATAAGGGATTAATATCCAAAATTTATAAAGAACTTACAAAAAGCGACACCAAAAAAAAATCCAATTAAAAAAGGGGCAAAGGACCATTTTTTAATTGGTCCTGGATAGATACTTCTCCAAAGAGGACATACAGATGGCCAACAAGATATATTAAGAAATGCTCAACATCCCTAATCATCAGAGAAATTTAAATTAATTTGGGCCTACAGACCAAAAGGTTGCCAGTTCGATTTCCAGTCAGGGCCACATGCCTGGATTGCGGGCCAGGTCCCTGACTGGGGGAGTGAGAGAGGCAAGTGATTGGTATTTCTCTCACACATCATGTTTCTTTCCCTTTCTTTCTCCCTCTTTTCCTCTCTCTCTAAAAGTAAATAAATAAAATCTTAAAAAAAATACATGAGTTGGTAAAACAACTATGGGACATTTACACAATGGAATACTTTGCCTGTAAAAAAAAATTATACTCTTTGCCACAATACTTTTTTTTAAAGTCAGTCTTTTGATATAATCTGGTATCTGTGTGTTTCAATATTATTTATTTATTTATTTTTAAAGATTTTATTTATTTATTATTAGAGAGAGGGAAAGGGAGGGAGAAAGAGAAGGAGAGAAAGAGCAATGTATGGTTGCCTCTCACATGGACCTCACTGGGGACGTGGCCCAGGCATGTGCCCTGACTGGGAATTAAATTGGGACCCTTTAGTTCCTAGCCCGCACTCAATCCACTGAGCTATACCAGCCAGGGCTCAATATTATTTATTTAAAAATCCAATTCTATATTTTTCTCAACTCATTATCTAGTTGTGTGCCAACACAATTTATTTAAAAATCGGTTTTTTGTACCATTTATTTAAAAGCCCAACTTTTGTCCTATTGACTGATATACCATCTTTTTCATATACAATCTTTCCATATATACTTGGCTGTATTGCTGGGCTATTTATTCAATTCCACTGTTTAGTCTGGCTAGTAATGTATATTGGAATACTTTAAACTCAAGTTCTGTGAGGAAAAAGTGGGTTCTTATTTCAGATTAACCAAAATAAGTAGAAATTTATAATTTTTGACTAACCCTTTCTATTTTCTAAATTTTACTCTTAATACTATTCTTTTTTCCCTCATAACAGCTACCCCCAATGGCAAAAACATATTTTCCCCTTAAGCAATTTTTGTTTATTTCATATATGTAGCTTAAAGCATGCCATTTTCTAATTTTTTAAAATAATGTTTAAATTTATTTTTAAATATCCCTAGAAAATGAGACACAAAGTCATTATCAGTTAAACAATTGGCATCATTATGTAAATTTAACCACAAAGTCCAGGACATAAAAATAAGAAAAGAACATTTGTGGTTACTCTGTATTATAAATCTGACTTTTAGAAATCTATGCCATTATCTAGTTGTTCATTCTTTAATTTCTGAGCACATTTTATGTAAAAAATAACTCCTGTGCGTTATTCATGTTGACAGGCCCTTTATGTAGTCATAAAACACGTGGGAGCAGATTAATGCTGCACCTGCGCTGTGCTTTTCAAGTCTATCAGTTTTATGGGATAGAAATCTTGCATAATGTCATAAATTTTCTTACATTCTTGTCTGCCTGTGGTGGCATAGGGAAGTGCCTTAACGGCATCGTGTGGGTGAAAATGTCACATTTTCTGATTGTACTTTTATCTAAGGAAGGTGAGAACTGTCAGTTGCACTTCCGAACTGTTAGACATGTTCCAAATTCAGTAAGTCTTTTCTTTGAAGTGACTGTCAGGAGTTGCAACTGTCTGCGACCTGTCTATATTCTTCTTTGAGCTAGAATTTTTCTTGACAGTGTTTACCAGGCACATAACCATTCTTGCCATTTATGGCCTTTGGCATATGCAAATTCAAATGATATTAGCCATTTGGGTAGCAGTGGAATAAGCCTGGTTTAATGTATTTAAATTGCTTTTGTGTTTTGAAAAAGTAATTCATACACCTACTAAAAAATAAGCTCTAACAGTGTTAAAGATTATCATTAAAAAGGACACGTCCCATCCTCACTTTTTCTGTTCCCTTTCCAGAGGCAGCACTTCAGGGCTGTTTCCTGTTTTTATTTCCCAAGGAACTGTACACATACCAGCCTATTTGAAATATTTTAAATTTTTACATAAATGATGTCATGCCACCAAGTGCTATTTAATCTTAATGTCTCAGTAATTATACTGTGTGAGTGCACATATATCTACTTCATTTTCAGAGGCTGTAGTATATTTTATTTTATAGATACATCAGAATTTGTTTGTTGAGTAGCCTCTCAATAGTATCTTTCCTAATATTTTTTAAAGATTTATTTATTTAGTTTTAGAGAGAGGGGAAGGGAGGGAGAAAGAGAGGGAGAGAAACAGCAATGTATGGTTGCCTCTCACATGGCCCCCACTGGGGACCTGGCCCACAACCCAGGCATGTGCCCTGACTGGGAATCGAACCAGGACCCTCTGGTTCCCAGCCCGCGCTCAATCCACTGAGCTACATCAGCCAGGGCTCTTTCCCAATTTTTTTGCTTCTCTAAAGAATGTCTCAATATGCGTTTACTAAATACGTATATCTTTGGGTAGAATATGAATGTATTTGAATTTTCTATGACTGAAATTTCTATATCCAAATGAACATACATTTTAAATTATGATATATATTACCTCATAGCTCCAGAAAGTTGGTATAGATTTAAACTTCCACTAATAGCATTCAAAATTACCTATTTATTCACACTCTTACCAATATGGTGTTTTATTAACCTTTTCTTGATTTTTGTAAATGTGATAGATGAAAAACTGGCAGCTCTTTATTATTGATGTTTGTATTTCATGAATCTTGAGTGGAGAGGAACCCTTTCTCCTGTGCAACGTATTTGTATTTCTAACTATTTTTTCCATTTTCCAGTGGATCATTGTACTGTTTCCTATTACTTTATAAGATATTTTGATATATTAAGAGCTGTCTCTCCTGTGTTATCTTCAGATTTTTATTTTGACTTTGTGGGATTTTTTGCTATTTACAAATTTTTTTTCTAGTCAAGTTTACTAATCCTTTTCTTTATGAGTTTTCAATTTGAAGTGCTGCTTAGAATACCTATCCATTTTAAAGCAATAAAAGTAATTTTGTGATTTCTGGTGTTTTTATGCATTAATTGTTATGGTTATATCTTTGAGCCATCTGGACCTTATTTTATGACAGTGACAAAGGGATCTTTATTAGTCAGGATAGGCTAAGGTAGTCCTTGATAACAAATCACTCCTCAGTGTCAGTGGAATAACACATCAAAAGTCTCTCCTGCTCTTTCTGTGGAAGGTCTGAGAAACATTGCATGCTACCCTCAGCAACGGAGGCTGTTTCTCTCTAGAGCTATGCCATCTTACAAGAGACATCTTGCATTTGCTGTGGCAGGAGAATAGCAGCAGGAGAGTCAGGAGGGAATTCTCAGTGTGTCAGCCGGAGAAGTGGGTGTGATATATTCCTTCTGCTCACATTGCATTGGCCATATCTAGTCACATGGCCCAGCCCAATTGCTTGGAGACTGGGAAATACAGTCTCCAGTATTCCCAGGGAAGGAAGGAGAACCAAATATTAGTGAACTGGTAATGTCTATTTCAGTATCAATTTTATTTGACTCTAGATAGCTGCCTGGTTGTCTAACATTTATTATTGCATAATCTATTTTCTTCTTACTGATTTGAAAGGCTATGTTGATTATATACCAAAAGTCTCTCTATATTTTCATTCTTCTTCTGCTATCATTGACCTTTCTATATATATTTTACACTGGTAATAAACTTTTCATTATTATAGTTTTTCTAATATTCATTATTACTTGGTAGGGATAGTCCTACTTCATTAGTTTTTATTTTCATATAAATTTCAGATTCAGTTTATATTATTATCTCAACAATATTGTTGATTTTTGATTGGTATTACTTTAAATGTTTAGATTAATATAACAATAGCATACTGTATCTTTTGTATGTTTAGCATACTGAATATTTCCATTAAAGAGAGTATGACTTTATTTTTCTTTCTTTTTATTCATGTTGTTTCTCATATTCATTCTTCATGTTTTACATATATATTATGTATATATAACAGACTATATACCACACATATATAATAGGATATATCTATATCTATATCTATCAATATCTATCTATATCTATATATATATATCATCATCATACAGGCCTTAGACATTTAAAGTTAAGTTTTCCTGGGTATTCCATCACTTTGATGCTGTTCTAAGTAGGACTTTCATTTTTATATATATATATATATATATATATATATATATATTTTAAGATTTTATTTATTTATTTTTAGAGAGGGAAAGGGAGGGAGAAAGAGAGGGAGAGAAACATTAACGTGTGGTTGCCTTTCACTCACCCCGCACTGGGGACCCAGCCCACAACCCCGGCATGTGCCCCAAGTGGGAATCAAACCAGCGACCCTTTGGTTCGCAGGCCTGCACTCAGTCCACTGAGCTACACCAGCCAGGGCTCATTTATATTTTTAAGTGTCTTGTATTTAATAAAGGAAAACTATTGATATATGATTATGTATCCAGGAACTTTACTGAATCTCTTTGTAATGTTTTTCAGTTGATTTTCTTCATTCTAACAGCCTTCCAACCATACCATATATAAAAATGATACTGTTATCTCCTCATTTCTAAAATTTACATCTATTTTTTTAATTTTTGGACTTAAGTTTAAATATTTTGATGATTTCATAAAATTCTCATCCTTTGGTGGTTGGACAAAAATTAATCAATGTCATGTGATGTCATTTTATTAAATTCTGAGCTCTTGAATTAGACCACAGAAAAATCCCTGTATTTTGTCCCAAGTGATATAAAAAGAAAAATAAAACAAAGTTCTTGCTCTCTTTGTTTATTCACTTGAAACAGGAAAACCACAGAGAGTATGCAAATGTTTATATTCAAAGTCGAATGTGGTAAATGATACCAGTGGGGTACAAAGGAAGTGTTTGGGGATAACAAGACTCTAATTTTGCCCAGTGGGCTAAGTGCTGGGGTGGCAGGAATGGGGGAAGATGGGCAGGGCTTTGCAGTGAAGGTAGCATTTAAATGGAATGTTGATAGATGTGCAGAAATATGACAGGAAATGCCTTGCTTACGTGGCCATACCAGACCCTAGTAGAGACTAGTGTTTGAAGCTTAATTTTATCCAGCAGCTAGAATAAGTAGGCCTATGGACCTTCAATATTGTTTGGAGAATACACCTATATGGGAATGGAGCACTAGGAACTCATTTGTACGTCTTTATTTGAAATTTGAGTGCCCGTTCTATTGGGAATTAGGACCATTTCTTTCTCATTAATTGAGAGCTCTGGGTTGTCTATAATTTCATTTATTATTCAGATTCAATCCTAGACTTCATGTCATAAATTGGTCTTTGGGGGGCTCATAAGTGTTTGTGTATAGACATAAATTGTCTGTTTTTAGTAAGTGAAAAATGTGACATTAATTTTGTTGCAAGAATAAAACTGTTTTATCTTTATAGACAAGCTTTAATTTAAGGAATATTGCCAGTCAACTTTCATTATAATAAATGAGTTGACCCTGGCTGGTGTGGCTCAGTGGATTGAGTGCCAGCCTGGGAACCTACGGGTCTCTGTTAGATTCCCATTCAGGGCACATTCCTGGGTTGCAGGCCTGGTCCCCAGTAGGGGGCGCTTGAGAGGCAACAACACTTTCCCTCACTTTCTCTCTCTCTCCCCTCTGTCTAAAAATAAATAAATACAATCTTACATAAAAATGAGTTGGGTTGATGGAAAGAATACTGCATGCTAAGAGTTAACTTACCTAAGTTTTTGTCTTAGGGTTTTGGCCAAATATCTGCATATCTGTGGGCACAAAGCAAGCTATCCTCAGTTTCCTATAGTGTACAATCAAGGACAAAATTCATAGCTGTCCTGAGTCTGGCTATTTTAGCCAATTCCAGTCCTGCTCTGTATGTCAAAAGGTTTGCATTTATCTGTGTAAATTACATCTGGTGCTGACCTAAAAATAAGAAGTTAAAATGTATGTAGCCACAGAGAATAAATGGACAATTTCCAAGCTTATGCTGCATTTCCTTTCTTTTTTCCTTTTTATTCCTGCTCTCTTGAGAAGCAGAATATCAACTTCCTTGGGAAAACTCTGCAGTTCTATGAAAGTCCCTATATTTTAGGTTTATTATGTGTATCAGAGCCTTCTCCACAGCACCTGTTTCTCTTGGTGACAAAAGCCTCTTAGTTTTGTTCCACTGGAGACGTACTTTGTGTTTCTCAAGAAAGACACCCAAGCAAGACTATGGATAAGAATCCACAAAGATCCAATCATGAAACGGCCCTTGAGTATTCCAGGATTTTGCCTTTAGATACTTGAATTTCTTTTCTATCACCCTGTTTATTTCAAAGCCTAAGCCATCTCTAATCTTTCTTGTGATATATTAAAATTTCTTATCACTCACTTCAGTGTCCTTTTGAATACACTGCAGAATAAAAATATGTATTATATGAATAAGGTCATATGGGGCATACTCTTCAAAATACTTATTGCATTAAAAAGGAATGGGGGAATATTTCTGTGGCTGTTATATCATTTTTACTACTAATGAGGGAAATGTAGTTTGAGACAGTGAAGCCATTTGATTCTGTGCTTTGGTAGCAATCTGATATGGTGGCCAGGGTAACATTCTGTGATTTGAATATTCTAAATTTAAAAGTACAAAAATCCTTTTCATTATCCTTCTCCAGAAATATTAGTAGTTACCAGTGGTATTTTTTTTAAAAGCGAGTCTTAATTCTTCACAAGATAGATTCAGTATTGAATCCATAAAACATAGTGAGAATATTTTGGAAATATTATTCTAAAATTTTAAAATGATGCCCTGGCTGGTATGGCTCATTGGATTGAGTGCCAGCCTGCAAACCAAAAGGTCGCCAGTTCAATTCCCAGTCCGGGCACATGCCTGGGTTGTGGGCCAGGTCCCTAGTAGAGGGTGCACAAGAAGCAACCACACATTGACATTTTTCTCCCTCTCTTCCCCCTCTCTAAAAATAAATAAATAAAATCTTTAAAAAATAGAAACAATAAAAAATTATTTTAAAAAATAGCAGAATTCTTGGTGATTATGACCAGCATTTGTGATCTCAATAAAATACCAAACTGCAATTCTTGAAGTCATATGTGTCCAGGTTGGCAAAAAGAACAGTATCTCTCTCTCAATTTCTAATTCCTACCCGCCAAACTGATTTCCTCTGATAATTTCAGAACTCCTCTACTTTCTTGCAACAAACATTTAAATGGTAATTCTTTTTTTTTTTAAAGATTTTATTTATTTATTTTTAGAGAGAGGAGAAGGGAGGGAGACAGAGAGAAACAGCAATGTATGGTTGCCTCTCACATGGCCCTCATAGGGGACCCGGCCCGCAACCCAGGCATATGCCCTGACTGGGAATCGAACCGGGATCGTCTGGTTCCCAGCCCACGCTCAATCCACTGAGCTACACCAGCCAGGGCTTAAATGGTGATTCTTTTTTGCTTAGTTCTCTATGTTGCAGTTCAGAATGATTTGGATAGGGGAGGGTGGAGAATTTTGGACTTTTTTTGCAATGAACCTACCCACATTTTCTTTCCCAGAAGCTGATTCCTCAGTTATATCATTTTGGTTGCTTGAAATTCGTCATGGGAGTATTTACATCATTGACAAACACTCGTGAATCAGGGCTTTTTCCTCTTTCTTTTTGATAGCTGCTTGTTAACATTTACATCATGTTCACTGCCTAGAAATATGATGGAGAATTTGGAGGGTCAAGTCATTCCTGCAATGTGTTGCATGAGTTAGAGATTCACCTTATTTATTCTTTCCTTAATGAGGTATAATTAACATACAACATTATATTAGTTTCAGGTATACAATATCATGATTTATATTTATATGTATTGTGACATGATTACAACAATGTCACTTGACATCCATCACCATGCAGAGTTACAGAAGTTTGTTTTTTTTCTTGTGATGAGAACTTTTAAGATCCACTTTCTTAGTCACTTTCAAATATGCAATACAGGATTAGTAACTGTAGTCACCATGACTTATTTATTTTATATGGAAGTTTATACTCTTTGACTTCCTTCATCTCTTTCACCCACCCCTTATCTCTTGCCTCTGGCTACCAATAATCTGTCCCCTGTATGTATGACTTCAATTTAAAAAAATTTTTTTTCATATATAAGTGAGATCATACAGTATTTGTGTTTCTCTGTCTGACTTATTTCACTTAGCACAATGCCCTTGAGGTCTATCCATATTAATGCAAATTCACCTTACTCTTACTTGTTCTATTGCTTTGGTTTGAGAAGGCAAAGATATGGAGCCTTTTCAGAAAGAAAATTCACTGAAGAAGCACTAGAAAATGGATGAAATGCAGAGTAAGGCTACTTAAATTGTTTTTCAGTTGTACCAACTTCACAATGAATTCCCAGGAAAGCAAGATTGTAGCGTTTCCGTGTCAGGGATCCACTTGGCTGAGCTGTGCTTTGTTTTTAAACTGCATTTGTTAGGACTGTTTTGTTGAATAATTGGAATATGGTAATGTATGGTGGAAACAGGATAAACAATGTGATATTTCAGGCTGGGAGGAATTACATTGCTAACTATTTCTAAGCCTCTGATAGCTCTAAGAAAGTCCTTTTCTTAACTTTCAATCCATAGCATCCTGATATTTAAATTGTTACAGATAACCAGTGTCTGAAAGCTGGAATGAATCATGTGATACTAGAATTAAACAGTGTCAACCCATGTTTAGCTTAATGTAGGTACAGATAGATGGATTAGAAGAGAAATAATTGTAGATGTGTGTACATACACAGGTTAGTATACACATATGTATTCTCAAGCTCTACCCTGTAACAGAACCTAGAAGCAGCAACACTCCCCGGGAGCAGTAAGCACACCCAGTGCCCAGATCTTGGTTTTTAGTATCATTCTCCAATAAAAGGAACCATGGCTCTTTGGAGAAATGGCTGATTCTTGGGATGTGGTGGGGAATTTACAAGATGAACCTGGACCATCTTGTAGTTCCAGAAAGTAAGAAAGTATAGGTGACTTTTGAACAACACAGGTTTGATGTATATGGATCCACTAATACATGGATTTTTCCCAATAAATATTTTCTCTTTCTTACAATTGCGTTAATAACATTTTCTTTTCTCTAGATAACTGTATTGTGAGAATACAGTGTATAACACATATAACATTCAACACAAGTGTTAATCAAGTGTAGGCTACTAATGATTAAGGCTTGGGGGAGTCGAATGTTATACGTTGAATTTGAACGTGCCCCCTCAGTCGGGTGGAGCATCGCTCCAGGTTTTAAGTGTGGGCATCTCATAGAGACTGTCATGCAAGGAGAACCGCGTGCAAAGGGTGCGACAGATCAGCCTTGCAGTGGGAAACCCGACAAACGCAGCCGCGGGGGGTTGCAAGGTCGGTCAGTATTCAGTCACGCTCATGACCCGCAAGCTGTGCAGTGTCAGGATGACAGTCACCGGTGGTCCCCCCAAAACACTGGCCATTCCAGTCTGGTCATGAGAAAAACATCGAGCAGAACCAAGATAAGGGGTATTTTTTAAAAAACACCGAAACTACTTCTCTAAGCTGTCAAGGTCATACCAAACAATGAAAGTGTCACCATCAGAAACACTCAGAGTGTAGAGTACCCGGATGAGACCTAAGACGACTGTTATGTCGTATCTTGGGTGGGGTGCTGGAACAAAAAAATGACATTTTAGGTAAAATCTATGGAAGTATTAATAAAGTATAAATATTAGTTCAAAATAACATATCAATATTGATCAGTCACTTGTAACAAATATATATTACTAATGTAAAAAAGTAAAAGCCAGGGAAACTGGATGTAGGTGTAGAGAATTCTTTCTTTGCAGCTTTTTTTGAAATTCTATTTAGACACAAATCTACTATAATTGCTGTAAAAACATTCAAAATTGGAAATTTATTATATTTAACTTTGATTGAGATATAATTGGCATATTAGTTTCAGGTATGCAGCATAATGATTTGATATTTGTAGAACTGTGAAGGAAATTTATGTAAAACATGATTGCAATGCCATAAATATTAGACTTCTCTTACCGAACTTCCTTATAACTTAAAAAAGGTCCCGGGATATGTTATTGTTTGGTTTTAAAGTCAAGTGTCTGCAGTGTAAATTTGCAGGCAGTAGATTGCAGCACATGCTGAGAACAATGATTCTTAATTTTGGAAAGCTTTACTCCTTTAAGCATATTAGCGTTTTTATATAAGTAGCTGGAATCAGACTACAACCAATCAGCTGTGTCCGGGCCTATTTCTAGCTACGCCACTGCCTCGTGAGGCAGCTGAGACAACTCGATTCGTCGCACACTCGTTGTGCTTTCTGCCCGTATCACACACGTATCCCTACTTGTTCAGGGCGTTTGGGAGCCATGTGTATATAGGAATAGTAATAATAGTTATTTTTCTATTGCTGATAACATGTAACTTTATTACTAACATCAGTCCTTCATCTTTGGGCTATAGAATCGAGATCACAGTTGAATTTTTATCAAATAAATCTAATTTTCAGTATTTTATATAGTGTTGAACTATGACATTAAATTTTTTCATAAACAGCCCTGGTTGGTGTAGCTCAGTGGATGGAGCGCAGGCTGGGAACCAGAGGGTCCTGGTTTGATTCCCGGTCAGGGCACATGCTTGGGTGGTAGGCCAGGTCCCCGGTGAGGGCCATGTGAGAGGCAACCATACATTGTTGTTTCTCCCTCTCTTTCTCCCCCTGTTCTCCTCTCTCTAAAAATAAGTAAATAAAATCTTTAAAAAAAAATAAAATTTTTCAGAAACAAGTAACTTTTAGTAGCATTGACCTATTGTCTGCTTTAATTTTGATAGTTTATTCATTTTTTTGTTGTAGTTGGTTGAACAGTAAGTGCAAAAATGATATGTCCATGTCTTAATTCCCAGAAGCTATGAGGGTTAACTTACTTGGAAAAAGGGTCTTTGCAGTTGTTATTAAGTATCTTAAGAAGAAAAGATCATTCTCGATTATCCAGGTGTGTCCTAAATTCAATGACAAGTGTCCTTGTGAGAGTCACCCAGGGAATTCGCTGTAGGTACAAGAGGAGAAGGCAGCGTGAAACGGAGGCAGAGATCAGAGTGATGTACCACAAGCCAACAAATACTTGGAACCCCCAGAAGCTGGAAGAGGCGCAGGATAGAATGTCCTATGGAGCCGTCAGGGGAAGTGTGACCCTGCTGAAGTCTTTTTTTCTTTTTTTTTTTTTTTTAGTTTAATGCATTTTAATAGCAAACTTACAGGAAAAGCACAGAAGACAGACAACTTTAAAAACACACTTGCATGTAGGACAACTCAGAAAAGTATAGTGAGTGGATGGAATCTACTGTATGATAAAAATGCTACAAACACCATTGAGTTGCCATCAATAAGAAATTTACTTGTTTTAAAAAAATCCAAATGCTGGCATTGTCCAGAAAAATTTAACAGGTTTATTTATATTGTTATAAAGTTGAACTGCTTGAAACTTGTTCACTGAAACACCTTGACTTGCATTAATGCTTTATGTCCCCGCATTTATATTAAAAAAATTCACACACAAATGAAAATGGAAAAACGGCCAAGACCTGACTTCTGTCCCCTATTTTCCACTTGCAATCATATACGTAGGTACCTTTTTGACCCCATGGAAAAAAAATATCTAACGTTCAGAACTACCAATAACAGGAAGAAGAGATTTTTTTTTTTAAAGAATGAAATGTTTCCCATCTTAGTGGATTCTTAAGCACGTTCTCCACGTATGCGGTGTGCTAGCTGGATGTCTTTTGGCATAATTGTTACACGTTTGGCATGGATAGCACACAGGTTGGTGTCTTCAAAAAGGCCAACCACATAGGCTTCACTTGCCTCCTGCAAAGCACCGATAGCTGCACTCTGGAAGCGCAGATCTGTTTTGAAGTCCTGAGCAATTTCTCGCACCAGACGCTGGAAGGGAAGTTTGCGAATCAGAAGTTCAGTGGACTTCTGATAACGTCTAATTTCACGAAGTGCTACAGTACCAGGCCTGTAACGATGAGGTTTCTTCACTCCTCCAGTAGAGGGCGCACTCTTGCGAGTGGCTTTGGTAGCCAGTTGCTTCCTCGGTGCTTTACCACCGGTCGATTTGCGGGCAGTCTGCTTTGTACGAGCCATGGTATAGGGACCTCTTTACTTATCCCCCTTCTCCTTCGGCTGGAGCTCGGCGAGCTGGAGGAGGTGCTGGCGTTAGAGAGCGACGGCGGCTGCGAACACCTGAAGTCTTAATTTGGACTTTTAGCTTGCGAAACTATGAGAGAAAAAACTTCTGCTGTTTTAAGCCCACAGAATGTGCAATAATTTGTTACTTCAGCCACAAGAAATGAATGCATTAAAATACATAAGTGATAGCATCATCTAAAACTGCACCATCCAATATTGTAACCCATAGCCATATTTGAAATGGGGCTAGTCCAAACTGGACAAACTATAAGTACAAAATATAAAGTGAGTTTTGAAAACTTACTATGAAAAAAAGTATAAAGTATTTTATTAGTAACTTCTTATATTAATATGTTGAAATAATATTTTGGATACATTGGGTTAAAATAAATATATTATGAAAATTAATTTCACCTTTTAATTTTTATCTTTTAAAAAATGTGGTTACCAGAACATTTTAAAGGATGCACATAGCTCACATGATAGGTTTATTGGGCAGAGCTAGTCTACAACAACAGTGAAAACATTTAAAGGTCTGTCTCCGAGAATTAGAACCTAGCCGCTGCCAGTTCTTCACAGGTCCTCCTTTTACTCTTTATTCACTCTATAAAAGAATAAAGACGCTTACTGCATTACTGTTTCCAAGCCCTGTTGCAAAGATTGTTAGGTCACAGATTGAGACATCTTGTTGCCTATTTCTGTAGTTAAACTGAGTTACACGGAAGATCTTTTTAACCAAAGAGCATGTGGATTTGTTATCTGACACACAGAGGCACTTCCCTGTATAACCTTGTCAAGTAGAAAGTCGATTTTCTCATTAAAAACTTGACAAATTTAATAAGAAAAGTATGGGTCAGGTTACCCTACTTATTGCATACTAATGAATCTATTGTAAGATATATTTGTTATTGCTGCAATAAACTACATTAAAAGAAACCACTGATGCAAAAGTTTAGAGAACATTTGTTTTGTTCAGGGATGTATGGTTGGCTCTGTTGTGATGTGTTATGCTGTGTGATGACTGAGTTTGGCTCAGATCTCAAATCGGGTTTGGATTTTCTCTTCTAGTCTTTATGATCTCCTTGCTCTTCCATGGCAGTGCCAAGAAGTCAAAAAGATGAGCAAAGTCCTTCTTGCCTCTTCAGGCCTTAAGTCATATCTGACATACTTCTGCTTTCACAACATTTTATTGGTGGAAGTCAACCACAGGGCCAAATGCAAAGTCAGTGGGACAGGGATGCTCTGCAACCGTCTGCCCATTGAAACACACTGTGGGGTCCCAGAAGTGAGGGAGTGGAGAGCTGAGAACAATAATCCCATCTACCACACAGGAAAATACCATTTTTCTCTTCTGGCTTTCGTTTCAATAGCAAATTTATATTAACTGACTACCTAGCATGTGATTACATTATGCAGTAGGAGAAGTGGGAAGTCAGAGATGAGCAAATAACTGGGCCCTGCCTTCTTAAGATTGCATAGCTAAGGGAGAATACAACTCACATTCGACACCTTGTGCTTCTGCATCTGTAAAGCAGAGATAACAATTCTGCCTGCCTTGCACCATGGTCAGGTCCGGTCACAAGGCAGCACATGCGAAGGACAAGCACAGCACCTGGGTGTAATGATTACAGAGGTTAGCGCTGTTGTTTGTGTTTGTCTGTCCAGCGGTCCATTTAACTAGTCAGCTGGACCTGGATTTTTAAAATCGAAGTACATTTGTATTTATATGTACTTTTCAAAGGGAAACAAGATGGAGGAAACACCTTAGCCCATTAAACCCTGTATTTGAGTTTTGGCATAATAAAGGAGTTTTTTCTTTTTCTGCTTTTTGGTAGTTTTACAAATTTCTACAGTGATAAGGTCATCTGAGACTTAAAAATATCAGTATACATTTTAAAAGGTGATTTACCCAATGTTTTGCATCAAATTCAGAAATTCTGTCTCCAACATGTTTGTTTTCTAAAGACTTATACTAAATTATGTAGATAATTATGAAAATATTAAAGTTTATTTTGTGTTTATAGACATAGCTTGGAATTTTCTAGAAATATTTTCTTTTTATATGTTTATGAGTTTGATTTCCAATAATTGATACAAATTTTACTTTAATATTATATATGTGTAAACTCTGTAACTAGTAACATCATCCATCTGTTTCTCGCTTTACTCTCTTACTGTTTAAAAGTGTCGAGTATTACTTGATCTCCTGTCATGGACAAAGGTAGGGCGTTCTGCCACAGTAAAGCCTCATGGGAAATCATGGAGGGTTTCCCATGTGTATTTTAATTGTTTGAAATTGGAAGAGTGAAAATCTGAGTTTTTGTTTTTTCAAGTTGTCAGTGTAAATAAGTGAACAAGTTTTAAAATATGAGGCTCTGCTTCACTGGCATTCTCCTGCTGAGTTTGAGGAGTATTCTGCCGAATTTGTTACAGATTTTGGAGATGAGGCAATCACTGATTGCTACTCTTCAGCAGTTGGCCAAATACAAAAGGACTAACATGAGAAGGCTCCCATCACTGCTGTTTGACCACGAAGGAAAAGGACATCCCGTGAAGAGTCCAGTTCTAGATCCTTCTCTACGTGCAGTATCAGAAGCATTTTAACGTGTAAATCCTTTAATTTTTGCAACTCTCCCTGTCTCAAATTAGATATCAAAACTCAAGAGCTAGACTGACGGAACCTGTGCCATCCCTGGAAGTGCCTTCCTGGAAGTCTTGCCTACCGTGTATTCTGTCATCAACTGTAGTTTTCTAAACCGCATTTCCTTATAATCAAGCAGTTCACGCTGCATTTGAACATTCGGTGCGTCTTTTTCCTCCCAGAAATATTGTTATCAAATAGCCAATCCTGACTTTCTGAGACTCTAACAGATTAACTGAGAAACAAACAAGCATATTTCTGAAGCATTTTTAACTTTTAGGAAGACAAATTACTAGGTTAGTCAATAAAAAGTACCACGTTTATAAAAAGGTGGATTGGGAGAGAGCTGTCAGGACACAAAACAGAAATCTGTTTTATTTTTAGAAGTGCCCAGTTTTCTTAATCTTGACACTAAGAGAGGAGTGGTTTCTTTACATATTTTCATTTTGGTTAAGAAAATTGAGCCCTAGCTGGTGTAGCTCAGTGGATTGAGCACGGGCTGGGAACCAGACGGCCCCGGTTCGATTCCCAGTCAGGGCACATACCTGGGTTGCAGGCCAGGTCCCCAGTGGGGGCCATGTGAGAGGCAACCATACATTGCTGTTTCTACCTCTCTTTCTCCCTTCCTTCTCCTCTCTCTAAAGGTAAATAAATAAAATCTTTAAAAAAAAAAAGAAAATTTAGAAAGATTATTACTATAGCTAACATTGTAAGAGAACATTTCAGCTATATCAAATTCGGTGTATTTGCCCCAGACTATCTAGCTGACTGAATATTTGTTTTTCACCAAATCTACAAAATATAGACTAGAAATAAGGATAGCTATGGAGGGTACATTGTCCTTGGGGCCTGTGCAGTTTCAACCAACTCTTCTAGAAGAAACATACCTATAAGATACCTTAGAGCCCCCTCTCCCGTTTCAGAATCTTTATTTGAGGGTGAGAAATAAAAACTCCACGAATGTATTGTAGGGCATTGGAGGACAGTGGAACATAGGGAAAGTAGAAAAATTTTTCAATGTTTAAAGCAATTCTATCAAATAGAACTTTTGCATTGCCAGAAATGTTCCATATCTGCCCTGTCCAATGTGGTAGTCAAGAGCCACGCCTGCCTAGTGAGCACTTGAAGTGTGACTACTCTGACTGAGGAAACAGAACTTTTCGTTTTGTTTGACTTTAAACTGAACTGCGTCTGGCTGGTGGTTGCCTAATGGGATGGCACAGGTTCACAGCTTTGCCACGCAGTGTGGTCCTCACACCAGCAGAATCTGCATCATCTGGGAGCTTATTAGACATACAGAACCTTGGCTCCTTCCCAGACCTACTGGCTCAGAGAATGCATTTTAAACAGCATCCCCAGGCAAATGGTATGAAAGTTTGAGAGGCACTACCCTAGAGCAATTTTCATTTGCCAGTTAATCACCCATTTAAAAAAAGCTGGGAATTTTCTATTTTTATCATGGGCTAGAACATTAGCAACATATTCATTTCTCTGCAGAATAGTATCTGATACAATAGGAGTGAGTTGTAACTGTGTTTGAACTGCTTACTTTAAATGTACACAAAACACCCTGTTGCTCGATCCATTGATTCACCCATTCATGAAAGGGAAACAGAGTTCTTCTAAGGCAGGTTTCATCTTAGGTTTATTGAGCATCTCTAGTTACATTTGGGTATGTGCTTTGTTTTTCTGGGGGAAGGGAAGAGTATGGATAGATTACTGTATGCAATTTTGGAAGTGGGATTTTAAAATTATCATTAAAAATGTTTAAAACAAGGAAATATGAGAGCTAGAAGTGGAGGATGATGTTGATAAAAGTTTATTGCATTGGGCCTCTTACCATGTGCCTTAATTTGGATTCCCCCCAAATCTTACTCTGAGACAAAAACGTGGGTATCAGAAGTCTATTCCACAGTGATCCCAAGAACCGCAGTAACTGGAGTGGGGAGAGCGAAGCAGGAATGAGAAGAATGTCAATAAATGGTCCATTGCTGGGTGAGTTACAGATGCAGACAATTGGGGCTTGATGTCTCCTGGGGGCCACTTGAGGGACTGTGGGTATTTGAGAGAGAAAGATGTCACCATGTTGTGGGAACTGTTTACCTAAGTTTCAGGTAACCTGAAGCAGGGGATATGGTATGAAGCTCTAGCAGGATTTTCTACACTGCAACAGAAATTGCTTATGATACCACTGTGCAGAAAAGTATCCAGGGCTTTTGGGGAGTGAGAGCTAAGAACCAAGACATCCGAATCTGACCTAGCTTTCCTATTGTTTAAATATCTGGATAAGGTAAAGTGGAAGCACTGGACTTTATAATCAGAGAGATTATTCCCTGCTCTAATGTCAATATTCTTCTGTACCCTTTCTCACCAATACCTGTATCTTTACTGAAATTTGCCCTTTTCTCTCTTTTCCTATTCCTTGAGAAAACACTAAGAATACTGTAGGCTATTTAATCTCCCAAACACAGGTATAATTTGTTTGAAATTTCATTTGGCCAGTGTGTGTTTAGCTACTTCTAAGTTCGAGGTATTGTGTGTATCTGAGTGACACTCTCAGAACCAAGAGAGTGAGAATGTGTGGTATGACAGAGATTTTCTGCTCTTTACATCCATTTATGTTGATCTCAAATATGATTTAAAATAGCTTACATAGGTATGTAGTACAATATATTCTGGGTGGAGAGAAAATAAGGCCAAGTATTTATAGGAAAAGTCTCTTAGATGTAAAAATATTACATAAACACAATTAGTTATATATTATCCAGTTAACTTTTTTACATAAAACAAAATGCTAAAGGCTCTAGTAGAAAATCTAAGACACCTGGTCACATTAACTGTGGAAGATGCAATGGTATGTTTCCTTACTTTAAGCACCTCAGTGTCCCTTTAGGAGATAAGATGAATCCCCAAGAACAACTTGTAAGGAAGCACGTTTTACCTGCAGTCACGTGAGTAAAACTAGAAGGAAATTCTGTGAATGTGCCGGAGAATGTGTGTGTAGGAGAAAGAGCAGAGAGGACTCAACACTAATTTCACATGGTCGGGAAGGGCTCTTTTAGTGATGGAAGCATTGGGACCAAGACTTACAGAATTAAAGAAAAATCGATAAACATATCCTTGAGTGAGGATTAGAAGAAGAAAGAATTGAAGGTGGGTGTAGAGACTTCCAGGGAAATTATGTAAATAGAATTGAGTCTGATCATGTTGGGTCTGGGAGACCATGTGTAGATTGACCGAAGAAGACTATGCAGCCGATAAGAGAAGATACAGTTGTAAACGGCAGGGAGAAATGTGAAGGCCAGGGATAGGACTTTAGTGAGCAACATAATCCTTGGTGTCTCTTCTACAGCAGAACAGACTAGATTTAAATATATATATATATTTTTTTTATTTTTTTTTTGAAAATCAGAATTGATCATGGCAATAGCAATGTATTGCCCCAATTGTTCATTTTTTTTATGTTCCATATAAAACAGTATTTTGGTTTTATTCATTAATGAATTTCATACATTTATTTGCTTTTATCGAGTGCCTTATACTAGAACTACAACATTGAACAGGACGTGTTCTCTTTCTGAGAAGAGCTCACGCTATGTGTAGACAAATGGTTATAATTCAATGCAATAAATCTTAATAAAAGTGCCCATGTAATTGTATATAGTCTAATCAGATTCTTTCATTGATTCGTTATTCAATTCTTATTTTCAATGGAGTCACATATACTTTGTAAGAAGACAGAATGTCTGAGCAGAAAATACCATGAGAGAAAATCTAATTAGTAAAATACTGGAAGCCTATTTTTATTCATGAATAATATTTCAGTCTAGCAGGACATTCTGATGCAAACTGAAATGGGCCTACAGACCCATCTCTAGGAAAACCAGACTGAGGTCACTCACAGAGGTAAACACAGGGTATCACTGATCCTCAGTCGCCTGGCTGGAATAGGGCAGCAACCTGCAGTTCTCGAGCCTGCCCAGATCTAAGGCCAAGACTCACGGGCGGTTCCTTGGTGACAGGTGCCAATGTCTTCTGCAGGCCAACTGAACTGTCACAGTTGGTGAAAGTCAGGCAGAGGACCTAGTTTGCCGTCATTCTCTCCCCTTTCTTGTCCAGCTTTCTTTTTTACTGCTGGCCCTGGCCTACACTGGTGTCCCACCACTAGATGCAATGACACCAATCTTCCAAAGACTTCTTCACCAGCTCCCACACACAGTTTTGGAAGATGGAATCACGCTAATCATCCCTGATTCCATGTCACTCTGAGTGACTCTGCTTTCCTGATCACGTGCCAGCTGCATTAGCGCCCCCTAGCGCTGCCCCAGCCAATGGACCACCTCCAAGTGTCAATCAGGACATGTTGCATACCCTTGTTTGAATATCTTCAGAACATGTAGATCGTGGCTTTTAGCTCACCTGCCCTAAAAAGGCCTCAGAAATGAACACACCATTATGTGTGAATTCTTATTTTGTTGAAATCTGCAGTGAGTAATGAATGACAGTCTCTTGTGAATGGAGCACTTTCTAAAAATATTCTTTGTTCTCTGTTTTTGTTTATGTTTTCAAAGGTGATCTTTGGGTTTTGCAAAAGTATGTGATAATAAAAACCCCAAACCTTTTCATTTTAAGAAAAGGATAAGTACTTTGTCTATGGATGTCTTATCTAACAATAGTCCAATTTTTCCTACAATTATTAAGTACTCTAGATGCATGGGTTGGCTCCAACACCCTAAGGAGTTTGTTTATCCTAACCCAGCCACCCTGGAGAGAGAGACTGGTCCTTCTGGATGAAATGCCTGCCTTTCCACAGGGCCTCTGGAGCCTTTGCTTACACAGAAGGGTGGGAGCAACACAGAGGTTTCTCAGAGCCCCAAGAGAACCATTTTTAAACCCAGTCTGTATAAAAATGCTTCCTGTATGTTTCCAAAGCTCATTCATGTAATTTTCACATGATTATTGCCGCTAATGATTATGTAAGTATCTCTGATCATGTGGAAAATTAAGGATGTTAAATTAAAATATTGACTCTGATGTTTATAAATAATGATTGTTTATAAGATGTCTGAGCTTTGGAAGCATTTTTTACGTACTCTTTGAAAAATCAAGGTTGACACGTGTTTGATGTATAAATTAAATATAGGACATTTATTTTGAAATTCATATGGTGCTTAACGGCTTTTATAATACTTTTCTGTGGCTTCTGCAATTGTCATGGGAAAGGTCTTTTACTGAATCAGCTTATATTTTCAGAAATGTGACTTTAGTTATAGGCCTGGGATAGTGCTTGACCAATAAAAAGCATCCAAAAATGTTAGCAATTATTGGGATAATTTTACATGGAGGCAGTAGTAGGAAATGGGGCCATTTGTTCAAAAGCCTAGTTTATCTGTAACTCAGGTATTTATGTGTCCAATTTTGTTATAGTGCTTGAAATTTTTAAGGTAACTGTGTCAGTTATAACATTGTGGTAGGTTTGTCATTGTCCTTGATTTGTAGGCTTCAAATATCTGTGGCAGCAATTTGTACCTGAAAGTATTATAAATGGATTTCCATATTAGAAATGAGTCTGTCAAAGTTCCATTATTAAATAAGGTCACAGTAGTGATTGTGATTAATGGAGCTGATTCTTAACAGTTCTGAGGATATTTCCAAAGCATTAATAAATATGTACTTTCATAAGAGAAAATGCCTTTAATTTCCTTACCTATAAAATATGGGTTATAATATCTGCCCCATGGATTGCAATGAGTATGAGAGAATTTCCTGAATTAACTAAAGGAGAACAACCAAGCGTGCCTGACACATAGCCTCTGGGTCACTAGCTTGTCGCTTTCACCCCTGCCTATGATCCTTGCAAAGGACAGGACACAAATTTGTAATTTTTAAATGTTCTGTGAACCCCCAGGTTTGTCTGGGATTATTTGAAGCTATAAATACTAAATTTAAGAGTGACAGGATTCTGCCTAACAGCGATAGTGGCATGTTTTCAATGTTATCTTTTTCAGCTAATACAATTCCGAGAGCTTCAGCCCTGCATGGTAGGGCTGCACACATAAGTAGATAAAACAAGAATGGCAAAACGTGATGGGAGGCTGTGCTTCAAAAGTGCCAGGTGTAGGCATAGGGTAACAGAAATCCAAATTAGAAAGAAAAATTGCCATTGTCATTCAGAATTTATAGCTTTTTTGTGTTTTAAATACCCTGATGGAATAGACCAGTTTGACCATCTGAAAAACAAGTGTAGAAACTAAGGTCTGTCAAATATCATGTCCCTAGCAAGAGGCCTACTGAGGGAATGATGGGACTTAGAGAAGCGAGACACAGGACTCAGCCTTCCCAGTTAAGCTGGTGAGAGGAATCAGAGCACTGTTACCGGGCAGAAAAAATGAATCCTCTAACCTTATCATTATTTATGAAACTCACAGATGAAGTGAGTTTGCTTACATAGTTTATATGTCACATCGTTTTATATGCACTTCTCGTCCTTAGGCAGTAAATTGCCAATAACGTACAAACTTGGCTGTCTTGCTGTGAAGTTTGTGGCACCTGTCATTTCAGAAGATAGAAATAAAAGACAAGAAGTATAAAACAATGGGAAGGTTTTTGTTTTATTATTTTTTTTTCAAACCCTAGAGCGAACTCCCTTGGCCGTAATAGAAGCTTAGGTTCAGGAAGGATGCCCAAGGTCCTCTCACCCTATTGGATGGACACTGGACCCATAAAATGCTCTGCTTAATAATGGTTCCTGATCTAATTAACTTGGGAGCCTCGTGTTGCTCTATGAAGTGTAACAATTGACATTAGCATGTTAAACAGGCTGTTAAGGCCTATATTGAAGAAACCATTTCAATTTTAACCAAGTAACTTCCAAACTTATTTGACCTGATACCCCTTTTATGCCTTAAAGCCTTGCCCACTGGTACATTTTTATTTAACCCAAACTCGATTTTGTCTCAGTACTGTGGTCCTTGGACTGGCAGCATCAGCATCACCCAGGGCTCGCTAGAAATGCAGAGTCTCAGGCCCAGCCTCAGATCCACTGAATCAGAACCTGCATTTTAACAAGCGGTTCACAGGTAAGCTCAAGTTTGAGAATCACTGTCTAGTATTCCAACTAATTTACCATCTTCACTTCCGTGAAGTTAGGGGCATGTCGAGACATTATCTCATGCACAGAATTTAAATAATTTGGGAATTGCAGGGAAGTCATTGAACCCAAGTCGTGTCTGCATGTGCCTCCTTTCCAGTTTCTGTGAGGCTGGGAGACGCTTTCAGAGGCCTGACTGAGCCTTCACACCCTGCTCCATTTCCTCTGTGGCTTTTGAGGGATGAACCTATAGATTCACAAGACAAGCAGCAGACAGATGCGCCTGTGCTGTCACCCAGGCACAGCGTCAGCTGGCGGCGTTTACAGAACCAGATGTATTTAACGGAAGTCAGAGCATGACTCACGCTTCAGCAGGATTTGCATATGCACAAAAAGGGCAGGGGAGTACAGAAGCGCAGCTTGCTCTTGAAAATTGTCATTGATTTTACAGCTTTCAAATATGATTATTGGTTTGTTCTGACAGGTGAAACGTTCATGAGAAATCAAACACTGCTCATATGCAAAATGCCCACAGACACATCTCTATCAACAGCAACTAAAATGTAGACAATTGACCTAGACAGGGCGGAAGGGACCTTCTGGAGTGATGGAAATTGTCTTTATTTTGATAGAGGTTACATGGGCGTATGCACTTGTCAGATTCAGTATGTGGTTTGCTTAAGACCTGTATATTTTACTATGTATTAATGATACCTCAATAAAAAAGTGAAATTTTTGTCTTACAAAAATAGACTACAGTTGATATTAGATGCAGCCACGTGGGCTGCCAGGGGTGCTCTGATGAAAATATGTACTTGGAAAACAAACATGTACTTGTTTGCTCGGTATGTGGAGAGTGCTTTACTGGAGGATGTAGCCGTGCGCGTTGTGCAGGCTGGTGACATTGACCTCACAGGCTGACCCGTCAGCCGTGCTGGTTCTCCAGAGCCACTGCGCAGGCGCGTGGAGCATGGGCTCGGCGGAGGGTCAAATCTGGCTCCAGTCCCCTCAGTCCACGGCGTGTCCCTTGACCTTCTCAGTTTCCTTATCGTAAAATGGCAATGAGAAAAATATTTTCTCTGTGGAAATGCTTTAAGGACTGATTTAATATTTGTAAAGAGCGTAGACTAGTCCTAGCACATAGCAAATAGTCTATATGCGTTCATTAGGTAAATGAAATGTCTCCCATAAAGTAGCGACAACCACCATTACTAACATCTTAGCCGGTTTTATTTCCTTAACAGCACTTATCACTGTTTAAAAGCATCTTTTTGTGTGTGCGTTTGCATGTTTCTTTTCAGTTGCCCACCCACCTACTTCAGGAGCCCCACGATATAAGGAAATGTGGTTTCCTTCATCACTCTGCCTCTCACCACAGCAGAGCACTGCCTGACACGTGCTAAATGATCCATAACAGACCATAACAGAGGGAATGAAGAAATGCATACAGTTTAAAGAGACTCTGTTCTCAAAGAAGTGAATCCTGAGATGTAACCTCATTTTCTTAAATACTGAATAAATTATTGTATAGCTATCATGTGCTCTTAGTGATAACTAAATAACTTAGTGGGCTGAGGCATGTTGTTTACTAGGATCAAGGGAGTCTCTTGAATAATGAGAAAGAGCCAGGATTCGGAAAAACCAAGAGATGAACATTTCCAGGTAGTAGTTGGAACTGCCCGTGCAAAGCCCTGAGATTCAAATCATTTGTAGCGTGTCCCAGAATCCGAAGGTGCATATATCAGTATTTACACTAAGATTTTATTTGTCTCCAGGGAAACAAAAACTTACTTTTTTAAGATTATACTTCAAAGCCTAGCTAAGGCATTTGTTATTCATATTATTATGCTAGATTTGCCTATTTTCCCTTTAGGATAGTATGTCAACTAAGATTAAGCAATTCATATTATAATTGGGAGTAAATCCAAGTTAACAATGGAAAAGTTTTGAACTTCAAATTTGGCAAGTGCTTTATTTTCATTAAACCCTTCACCTGGCTGCAAACTCCGTGAGGTAGGGACCTAATCATGTTCATCTTTATATATCTCAGAAGCTTCCCAGAGCAGCTTGCATTTAATAAGCACAATTAATATATAATCCAGTTAAATGAAATTGAATTTGAAAGTGTAGAACACATTCACAGGCTCTTCCGACTCAGGATTTAAAGAAAGGCTTAGTGTTTTCCTGAGACTGCCAGCTGGAAGGACAGAAGGGTCACCCACACAGAACCGTAGTTGGGCCTACTTCCTATATGTCACGATTTTCTTATTGATCCTGCTCGGCCTCCAGTTTATTACCACCCCACCCCCACTCCCCAACCAAAGCGCCGTCAAAGGCTATTAACCGTGGATTCACTTCGAGTACCATGAGTTACAAGATAAGCTGCTCAGGACAAGAGTTAACAGCAGTGCAAAGTGTGTTGGGCTGAAGATCCATGTTTGCGTCACAGGGCAGGAATCAAGTGTTTATTTCCAGGAGGCTCAGGCGACATACATTTATATTCGAATGATGACAGAGTATTTGTTCAGTAACGCATTAAGTATTTATTATTTTGTTGACACTTTCTCCGATCCCCACCATGCAGCACTGTTTTCATAGAGAAGGGCTCATTTTAGCAATCGCAAAACTTTTTAGTGGAAAATATTTGATACGAGACCAAATGAATGTTAACTTTTTCAACTATCTCCCATGAACTGCATTTCTAAATTTTTTAACATAAGGATACATTAACCCTCTGGGCTGCCTTCTGCCTTCCCCTACATCATTTCCATAACCTGAGTTGAGCAAATATGGTTCAGCATTTTCCAGAATGGTCCTGTCAACATGCACCTATACTTACAGACCCAGTCAAGTTGTCTAGGACAGTGCCTCTCGAACTACAAGGTGCCTCCAGATCCCTCAGGGGACTTCTTAAAGGCCAGTCCGGACTGAGGGTCTGGGTGGGGCCTGGGATTCTGTGTCTCTCACAAGGCCCCAGGGGATGCCCTGGTCCACACTCTTGGGCAGCAACTGTCCAGAGAGAAACACATTTGTCTTCTGGAAATGAATCCCCTTCTGTCTTTTTCTGTTTTCTTCATTTTCAGAAACTTCCGTCTCATCCTTAAAACACAATTTGCCTCTGAAATGGGTGGATCCTTTGCCTCTGAAGTGGGTGGATCTGGCTGGACCTGCTAGGCAACGTGCACAAAACAGGCTCGTCTTACGCCCTGTCGGCAGTGGTGTCCCCTGTAGTTGAGGCCTTGATTTCTGGATTTTTCCTTGCAGTGAGCAGCATGTTATGCCTACGCTGCATTCAATTTTAGGGTAAAAAGAAAGTTTTGGGAACTTTCTTCATGAGAGAATACTTTTGGTTCTATTTTTAAAACTTCCTTCTCATTTTTCTGGTATCTTGGCACAGGCAGTGGGGAAACCTGCTGAAGCTCACCCCTCTAGCACTTTGTGCTTTATGGTGAGGCTTCTCCAGCACGTTTGTCAGCAGAGCCAGCCTTTCTGTGGTGTTGAACGGTCCAGGAAGCACTGCTTCGTTTCTGCCTGGGAAAGCCAGGGAGTCGCTGACCATGTGATTGCTTTCCCTGAAATATGGAAGGATAATTGGCAAAAAAAAAAAAAAAAGAAAGAAAGAAAGAAAGAAAAGAAACACAGCACAGTGATCATTTTTCACCGGGGGCCAAGGCCATGAGCAATGTGGTACTTTAACTCCCAGTAGTTTCTGGACAAGGCCTAAAATAAATCATGATCCTAAGGGAAAAAAAGTTCTGTTTCTTTCTATGGGCATTTGAGAAAATAGGAAATCCATTACAATTTGATTTTTACTTCATTCATGGAAAACCAAACAAGCTAACTAGTTTTGTTCATTTGTAGTTTTGTTCATTTGCTCATACACACATATATACACGTAGGCACATACACACTTTTGAAGTTCATGATAAAATAATTGATGATGAAATAGAATTTACATTTAAGCCCTTCCATTTTTTTTATTGTTGTTCAAATACAGTTGTCTCCATTTTCCTCCCACCACTCCCCCCCACGCCAGCCATCCCCACCTCCCACCCTCCGTCCTACCCCACTTTGGCTTTGTCCCTGTGTCCTTTATACATGTTCCTCACAAACCTTCCTCCTTCCCCTTCCATTATCCCCTCCCACCTCCCATCTGGTTACTGTCAGTTTGTTCTTGATTTCACTGTCTCTGGTTCTATTTTGCTTGCTTGTTTGTTTTGTTGATTAGGTTCCACTTCTAGGTGAGATCATATGGTATTTGCCGTCCACCTCCTGGCTTATTTCATTTAGCATAATGCTCTCCAGATCCATCCATGCTGATGCAAAGGGTAGGAGCTCCTTCTTTCGTTCTGCTGCATAGTATTCCATTGTGTAACTGTATCCCGGTTTTTTGATCTAGTCATTTATTGATGGGCACATAAGTTGCTTCCAGCACTTGGCTATTGTAAATTGTGCTGCTATGAACATTGGGGTGCATAGGTTCTTTTGAATTGGTGTTTCAGGATCCTTAGGGTATAATCCCAGCAGTGAAATTGCTAGGTCAAAAGGCAGTTCCATTTTTAGTTTTCTGAGGAAATTCCGTACTGTTTTCCACAGTGGCTGCACCAGTCTGCATTCCCACCATTTAAGCCCTTCTTTTGCAGTCTAAATCCCAAACACTCATTTAGCCTGAGAAATTCAGCACACAGAGGTAGAAAATGAACTAATGAGCATGAGAAAGAGCCAAATAGTAGGAGATTATTATAACAAGGTGATTTAAGAAAAATGAGGAATAAGGCTCTGGACATACTCAAGTCTGTAGTTTAGATTCTGAAGATGAAAATCCAGATTGCATTCCCAATCAGAAAGTCTAAATGGAAACCCGACTTATGAGAATTTGAAGATTTAAACATTGAATTTTGATTTCTAAACAGAATTGGTCTTAGCTGAGTTGGAAAATACAGGGAGCAGGTGGCTCTTGAATAGAGCGTAGGATTGTACATGGAGCTGTTTGCTGAGGGGGACAGTTAAAAGGACTGTAAAACTGTCTTGCCATAGAACTGACCATAGAGGATAAAACCGGATGAGGCCAGACAATTCAGGATCTCCTCAGCGAAAGCTTACATGACCTGAGCCTCAGAACACAAAGCTGAGGACAACAATAAGGGCCGTTACAGCTATGTTTAGAGAAAAGAAAATTGCAGAGGAAAAATGTCAATAGAATGGGCACAATTATTCACTTCTGGTTTGAATTTTCTATCCCGTAAAACCACCATTCAGTGCAATGGCATACCAAGCATCATGAAGAAAGAGGTGACAGATGAAGTAAGAAAGGCCCTGTTGAAAATGAGTTCAGGTATCTCAGGAAGTCGGTGATGCAGACTCGGGTAGTACAGACTGTCTTTGAGATATGATGGAAAACAAAAAAGGTATCAAAAGTTAGGAGCGTCCATGACCGTCATTTGCATCTTTGTGAAATACTTCTCAGGAATATTAGAATAGAGGGGAGCAAAGTTTAAATTCTACCCCCTAGTAGTTAATAGGAAGCTTGCAGTAGATAGTGGATTAGTTAGTGATTTGGGGTCCATTGGTACTTTCCAAAAGAAGGACTTCTTAAGGGCCTCTGGGAATCTACCATGATGCCCAGAAAGAGAGGAGGCGGTTCCCAGTGTCCACCCAACCACTGTCTGTGGGTCCATTTGCTTCTGTCTTATCCCCTCTGCCCTGGAACCATGCTCTGGTAGGAGGGACCTGGCCACATGTTCCTGCCAGGTGTGGGCATTTTTGGTACATGCCAGGGCCACCCGAGTAGCTGCCACAAGTACCTACTCATTTGAATTTAATTTCCAGAGTAGGAACAACTAGCTTGGATTTTTTAAAATGGCTTTAATTATTTAGTAATTAAATGAAATAACTCATCGTAGAAAGAGAAGAGAATTATCTGGAAGACTTTTTGAACATGAGCTCATATATTTCGGTGTCACTGTGGCTAGGGTGATACAATGACATTATTTATCAGTATTCTTCAGGCCGGGACCTGCTTATAGGCGATAAATTCAATTTCGTGGCTTACAATAAAAAAAATGAAATAGAATATAATAGATCCAAGTACAATAAATAGAAAATGTCTGAGTGTATCACTGCTCATAGAGTTAAATGCTGGTTTGTGAAATGTGTGTTTCAGATACTTCTACACACATATGTGCTGAGTGATGATGTAAAGCGCGTTTCAGCCGAGGGGCATGATGAGAAAAATGTAAAACCACTGATCAACATCAATGTATTTCTGTTAAGTGAAGCTCATCATTGTAAAAGGAAGAACACTAACTAGTGTGAGGATTTACTCTGCACCAGTATTTTAATTCTTTCCACCTCCAGTTGAAGTAGGCATCATGTCTTACTGTGTTTATGGATGAACCCTCAAAGGCTTAAAAAGGTGAATTCACTCTTAGTGGCTTAAAAACATTAATTAACTTGAGCCTTCCCAGTTGCTTGTAAGTGTCAGAGCCTGAATTGGACCATGAATCTGCTGTAGCCATGCTAAGTACCTTTGTCAGAGTTCAAGATCAGACAATAGAAGGTCAGGTAATGAGCAAAGACCTATAGGACAGGTGATGATAGGCTGCAGGTAGAGAAAGTAGGCATTTAAATAATCTTCTTCCATTGTTTATATCTTCTTCCATTGTTTATTTTTACTGATTTGAACTTTAAAAAGAGTTTATATTACATTGTTATCACATAATACATATTAATATGTAATTATATTGATTTAATATGTATTAATATCATATTAAACATTAATAAAGTCATATTGCTATCGTCTTCAATTAATCCTATTGGAAGAAGATATATTCTAATATATTCTGTTCTGGCTAGAACCCGTTTCCTAAGTGAACAGACTCAGCACCATGGACGCAATCAGCAGAGGTTAACCAAACTTCTAATGAGAAGTAGGAAGGTTTATTAGTACAGTCAGCTTTAGAGACAACAGTCACAACAGGAAAAAAATTCCTGGTACCATCCTGTCCCATTTTCCACACGTTAGTTGATCAAGAGGGAAAGCCTCAGACTTCGGAATCAGGCGTATCATTTTAAATATCTGGGGAATGAATTTCCTAATAACTGGAGAACAAGGATGGGCTCTAGCAAAATCTTTGGGAAATTGTTAATGAAGTGCTGAAGCTTTTAATATGGTTATTTTGATCTGTAACATGGAAGCCATTTTGCCATGTTTTGTCAAGATCTCCTGTAAGGAAGAGGCTGCAAATTGCTAGGTTAGATTCAGGCTGTGAAGTGAAATTGCTGGTGTCGTATTTCATCTCTGTGACTTTTCACGAGTTCCCTAATTGCCTGTGCCTCAGTTTCCTGAGCTATAAATGGAAGCAATGAAACAATTGCCTCCCAGGATTGTTGCAAGTATTACATAAAAAAATACGTAAAGAACGTAAGAGGGAAGCTGGCACCAAGTGAGTGTTCCGTAAATGACGGGTGCCATCATCACCACCGCCACCACCATCATCGTCATTATGGCTAATCGATGTTCTTAGATGATAATGGTTGTATCCACCTGATAATGTTCCACTGCTAATTGCCCTGGGGATTATATGAATGAAAGCTGTTTGTATGTTGGTGCTGAAAGTTTTTCATTCTAATAGCATGACATCAGCAAATAGGTGTGGGTAGCACCAGGGGTTAAGCTGGAAAAATGGTCCACTTCTTACAATTGAAAAACAGGAATTGGTCAACCCACCATATGTCTGTTTTTGCCCTTATTCCTGGAAAATTACAAGATGATTTTCAATCACAGTGACTATTAGTTTCTGTGACTAACATGTTTCTTTCTTTCCCATTCTTGTGAATTTGATTTTCTATTCTTAAGCTAAAAAAGCACGGTAGGCATGTTTGTGCATACCACTTTTTAGAATGAGGCAGGAAGTTCACTGACAATTGTTTAATTCCTGTAATCATTCCAGTTAGTATCTACACTTTCTTCTGGAATTTAAACATTTTTGAAAGCATGGTTTCTATCATGTTACATTTTATTTTTTCATTCATATAAAATTTTTCTTGAATGCCTAAATGTTTTCAAAACTCTAGACACTACACTTTCACAGAAAAATAACTGGTCTCTATCTTTAATGGTCTGGGCATATATCAGAGATACAATTATAAAATAATAATAATAATAATAATATAATATGTATATAAACATGTGAGATCAGGAGGATGGAAATTTCTTTCCATTTTATTAACTCCTTTATTTCTACTCCTAAGACAATGCCTGAAACAGATTAGATGGACAATTAATATTTCTTCAGTAAATTATTATTATTGGCATTTTACATATATTAAACATAGTAGAACTAATATTTACTGGGCAACTCATCAGTATGCCAAGAGCTATACTGAGTTTTTCAACAATACTATGAACTTGAAACAATTATTAATGTTAAAAACCGAGGTGAGCACCGAGGTCTAGAGACGCTGTGTGATCTTACCAGGGTCACAGAGCTTTTGAGAGCTAGACAGAGACCCGAAATCAATACCTCAATCCATTGCACTGTCTTACCCCAATATTGCAGGGGTGTGGGGATGGTTCCCCACTTCATGGCTAATGAAACACAGTTCCTAAGGCGGGACCTGCTCAATGCGGGGTGTAGTCAAACGGACACTCTCAGGACTTGAAAGTATGTACTTTTTCACTACACCACTCAGCTTTCCATGCACATAGACAACTAGGCGTACAAATGTTCTATAAAAGCCTGTGCAAATCGTATTGGGAGTCTTGCCATATAACCACAGCCTATGATTCCATGACAGAACAAGCCTCATCATAAATAATATAATAACAAATAAACATACATGAGTATATTTCATACATTTTATGTGTTTATAAATGTATATGAATATCTAAATGTAAATAAATATACATGGATGTATTTTATGCATTTTATATATACTTATATTTGTATTTCATTTATTTTATATACTATATAATTATTTTATTTTATATCTTTATGTTTTTATTTTGTATGTTTTATATATCTACTTTATATGTTTATACATGATTTCACATATATTTATTTTTTGGTAATTATGTGTCAGCTATAAGTGACATTTTAACTGACAAATGGTGTCCTCTGTAAGGGTATTATGGATAGGGCAGTGGGTAGCCATATGTAACATAAGTAATTTGGGCATTCTATTTTACGCCTTACAAACAAATAAGTTCCAGATGGAATAAATATCGAAAGCACTGAGGGAGATCCAAAGCTACTAGAATATGTGAAAAGTACTTTCTATAACTGCAGAGTGGGAGAAGACATTTCTAGACATGATACAAAACCCAGAAACCGGAAAGGAAAACAGGCAGACTGTCTGCTTACCACTGTTAAATATCTGATTGTCAAACAATACAATGGACAAATGTGTAACAGAAGTTACAGGTTGGAAGAAAACGCTAGATAATCAGAATGAAACTAAATATAATGTCATCCCTAACACACAAGTGGCTGGTAGAAATCAATAAGTAAACAAGGTTCTCAGGCATCTCTGGATGCTGGCCTCACATATTTTTTAGTCACAGGTCTCGATTGCTTCAGGAATCAAATGACTTCAGCCCCTGGCCAGGTGCTCTGGAGTCTGCTGGGTGATGTGCCCTTTCTCTGTGGCTTCCATACAGCAATCTGACAGGTGCGGTCCCTTTTCTAGAGGATCCTTGGGACCTTGCTCATTGACCCTCTCCTTAGCACAGCCGAAAAATCCCCGGTACTCACACAAAAGTACAAGAAGAGCATCTCCTTGGTGTATGGCTACAAGATATCTCACCTGCTTCACGGTAAAGGAAGCCATGCATGCTTCTCTTCCCTGGTGATTCTGAGCACACCTGGCCTTGCTGTGTCCTCCCGGCACTGCCTGTTTGCTCTGGATTGTTTTTTTTCTAATTTCTCATTTTTTTGTTTCATAAATTACTTTATTGTTGTTCAGTTACAGTTGTCTGCATTTCCCCACCACCACCTCCCCCACCCATCCAAACCCAACTCCCTCCCTTGCTTCCACCCTCCCCCTTGGTTTTGTCCATGTGTCCTTTATAGTAGCTCCTGAAAACCCTTCTACCCACAGTCCCCTACCGACTCCCCTCCAGCTATTGTTTGTTAGATTGTTCTTAATTTCAGTGGATTGCTGAATTGAGAAGAAGAGAGAGTCAGCAACATGCTCTCAGAGGGTCATCTTCTCTGCAGTTATTTGTAAGCATCTTTGAGAGCCTTCTACACTGTAAGGTCCCCTTAATCTACCTTTGTATCCCCAATGGATATACAAAGTGGGCATTCAGTAAGTGTCTTGGCAAGAGAATGCAAATGATCTAACGGTCAAATGAGAGCGGGTTGCTGATTCCCTCTCTTTCCCACCCACAGGCTTCAGGGCCAGGGGCTGAAGTAGTCTAGTCGCAGTGAAGACTCCGACCTTTGAGGCATCTAGCAGGCATTAACACCTGAAGCTTTTCTTATGAGTGAGAAATTCTTTCATTGGATCTTTTCAGATGATACCTAAAATAGAAACCTCTTCATTTAAAGACTTCAAAAGATGACAGGATATATTTTCCCTGGGAATTCATAAATACAAATAGCATAAACTGTTATTATTTCATAAGAAAAATTAGGCTACAGAGATACTCAGACACTTAACTAAGGGAGCTCAATTTTTCCATCCAAGTTCTTGAAGGCTTATGTGGCTCATACTCTTCAGAACACATCCCAAATGGGCATTTATAACTCTTTAAAATTGTGTGATTTGGATATTTAGATTTGCGACAATTAGACATTTAGATAGATAATATTTGGATATTTAGAGGGTATGTGGCTAGCAGATATGTAAAGAAAACTTGAATGTTTTCTAATATGATGCTTCTACTGTGTTTTCTGCCTTATATTTGATTTAAAAAATGTTCCCTTCTTTTGAATGGTTAGATTTTTTCCCCCCTCAGATTATTGGCCTTTTTTTACAGGAAAAAAAATGCTCTTCTTAGCATGTACCAAAGTTCTTAAATTTTTTAAATGTCTTTTAGTTAAACCATCCCATACCTTTTTTTTGAAATTATGATCTCTACTTTCTATTTTATTTTAATTAGCAATATTTTGGAGATTTTCAGAGTTATTTGTGAATATATATATATGTGCATTATCTTGTTAAGTGTACAGAAGTGAATCATTCAAAAATTGTTAGTTTGAAAGAATGTTGAACTACAGGAATAATAAGAATCCTAAATATGAGAATCTCATATATTCAGAATGTTTTCATAAGCTGATTACATTAATGTCACCATGAAATGGTATTATTTAAACTAGTTGTGTTTGGACAGAAATACCTTGTAGCTTGAAAGCCAGCAATCAATCAGTGGCTAGAAAATATATCTAAGTTTGGAAAATCATTGTAATGGTCTCCAGTATTCTGATGATAAAAAATGTTTAAATATGTATGAATTTCATAGCTAATATTGATACAGGTGATGGGAAGTAAGGATATATTCTTTTGATTGTTCATGAAGTATCTATGGTTAGCTCTACAGAACTTGAGTGAGAATTGACCCATGTGATTCTTTAATGAAAAATAAATCAAGAATTTCATGGTTATAGTTGAAACCTATGTGAAAGTATCAATTTTCCAACTTACAGACCATAAAAGGATACTTATAGAAGAGCGTGATAGGAAAGACCATCAGCCAAAAGCTTCCTGAATATGATTTGAATTTTTGAAAGGTAGAGTGATTTGCTGCAAGAGAGAATTGCTCTGAATGCATTTTCTAGCCAAGGTCTTTGACACCTTGAAATATGCTAGTTGCAAGATAATCTGGTCACAAAGTAAGAAATTTGATCCCTGTAATTCTAACTCATGTCAGTAGGAAATTATAACTGCTACTTATTCTGGAGGTTTGCTGAGCGACTTAATATTAATCTAAGTATAGTTGCTTTTGCATGAACACCGGGGACTGACTGACACACTGTTTGGTTACTAATGAACCAGGCAGATACGAAACAAGCAATGATTGGCCACAACAGAAGATATTTCTAAATCATTCATGCTTCCAATAGAAATAAGAACTCCTATGGGGAGCTAGGGTAGCAAGGGGAAAGGACCTTTTCCAGATCTTCTTTAGGAAGGATGACCATCCAGCCTGGCTTGTTCATCTGTGAAGCTCTTTGTATTGGAATATTTCCTTAAGCCATTTTCAACATCCACCCAGGAGGATTAACTGAGCAGCAACAAGGAGGTACTTTATCCTAACACTGTTATATAATTAATATAAAGGAGCATTGTATTAAGATAAATGAATATAGAAAACAAGGATTTGGTTTTCAAGAAGTATTCTTTGTTCTAGTCCTGATTTCAGGTAAAAACAGAAACTCTGAATATAATCGAAGCCAGAATATTTGTAGAAATAAAATAACTACATTTTGTTTTTGTGTGTGCACATGCGTGTGTGTCTGTGTGTGTACAAGAATGGTTTAAGGATTCTGTAGTCTTCTCTTAGTTTTGTTTTGAGTTTTCTAGCAAAATATATGTATGTTTTAAGTACTTAGGTTTTTACCTCTTTGTCTTTTGCAGATGTTTCCTGATATTTTTTTTAATTTAAAACCCACTTCAATGAATATCTACATTAAAAGTTTAGTGAAAGCCTCAAACTAAAATTATCCTCTTTTACAAGTAATCCAAAAGGATCTTTCTTAGCATAGATTATCAAGATTTACAGTGCCATGCATTCAATTCTTTGTTTTATTGATGAAACCCAGAAGATTAAAGTACTTTGCTATGCTGTAGAAATCAGTACAACTGCCATACATGAAAGCCAAGCATGCTGGGATAATACCATTTAATTATGAAATAGTTACTGAGTCACCTTTATTCTCCTGAACACTAGTAAATCTCAGAAAAAAAATCAGCAAAGCCCAGTTTTCTGGAGGATAGGAAAATTGCCTTTGGCATTTTGATTATAAGAGTATATTGTGAAGTTCACTGCAAATGGCACTTGACTAGGGGTTCTGGGCTTGGGCTATATTTTTCTCAAAAGTAAAATTATTAGCTGGTGTAGAAGAGTTCAGTTCCCCCACCGTGATGGGATAAGACCCCTGATTTTTATGTCATAATGGAAGAGTATGCCATTCAATGTCAATTTAAACATAAATTTTGCCAAGGTGAAAAGGAAATTGGCAGGGAGCCTGTTGACCATTAGGTAAACTGGAGAAGGGATATATGCTCATTTTTCTCTATTTGCTCTCTCTCTCCAAATCCCACTGTCATCCAATCTCCACCATTTTCTGATCTGCTCCCGTACCCTAGGAAGGTGACTCTCCTGGACAGGTTAGGGTTTGACCAATGGGAGGCACAGTCAGGCTATCGGAGGGCAGGGCAAGAGAGATATAGGTCTTTATCTCCTACTTGCCTGCTCTTGAGCACCGTATTTCTGGCAGTGGCTGAGTGTCTCTCCACCTACGGCTCCCAATAGGCAGCCCCTCTTTTGTGGTTCCAACTCTCACCAGTGACGGTAATTCAGTTTTTATCACACCCCTGCCTCTTCCTCCACCTGATCTCTTCAGGCCCCCTGGTAATAACAGCTCCTGGGTGGCTGGTCCTGGGTGCGCCAACTTCGCTTGTTGGTCCTCTGAACCTGCCTACACCTCTAAGATTAAAGTCTCTCCACATAGTTTATGTGATTTAATTTTTTCTCCTGGGATTTTGACTGATACAGGATTTTTAAGTCCTAGCTTTGGGAACACTTAAGGAAGAGTAAGGTGAGCATTAAGAGTCAGTACGACTCGCTTGTTTAGACAAGCACATACTACTCTCTCTGTACTCATCCCGACAAGGGGTGTGTAGGATGGATCATATCTCAGTGTTACATGCTTCCTCTCTTTCTGATCAGTTATTTCTATTAAGAAATTCTGTGACGTCATTATGGAAGATGTTTTCAAATTTTGTCTGATGCACAATTTAGAGATATTGTTAATTCATTGAATAATACCATCAAGATTCAAAGAGGTCTCAAGGATCTGGAATCCTGGACATATACACAGAAGTGGAGTTTTATTGACATGTATACAAATTACAAGTATGCACGTATGAAGGCGCATGCAGTGAGTGATTCACTTTGATCATAAATTCACTGTGAGGTAACCTTGTGATTTGGCTGTTTTAAAATATTCATTGCATTTTAGGCATCATTAAAAGAAATCAAAGGCCAACAATATTCTGTGCCAGTGAGATGATATCTGCAGACATGCTTCTAGTTTGGAGCACTACCACACACAGGTAAACAATCAGGCGAACTGTGTGACGAGGGGTTCCAAGCACAGGGTTTTGAGGGCTGGATTTTAACAGCCTGAGTTTTACTCTTGGCTCCTTCACTTACCAGCTGTGTTGGCTCAGCTGTCTACCTTGTGTTCCCTATCTCTGAAGTCAGATCCTGAGACTTTGGGAGTGTTCATTAAGAGAATGTATGTGAAGAGTTACCCAGCACGTGGCAAACACTCTTCAAGCAAACCTAGAATACCAATAATTACGAGGGTGTGACTGGTCTGGAAACCACATTACACGAGCAACAAATAGTCCAGGGAACTCAGGATGATTTAGTTTGAGGAAGAGAAGACACACTGAGGAACAGGGTAGGCTTCTTTAGAAATGTGAACAGTTGGTTGTCCAGTAGGAAAAGGAATTGCCCTAGGAAGTTAGAAGGAGACACTGAGTGAAAATTACAAGGAAATATAATTTGGTCCATAATCAGAAATACTTTTTTAGTTTGCCCATCTGTCCAACAAGGGTCCATTCTAATGAGTGATGTCTTTTTGAGCCATTTGTGAACACAAGCAGGGTCATCACTATGTGGAATCTGTTTTTAGCAGAGACTCATACAATGCGGGCCGGAGTGGAGGAGGGGCGGGGCAGAGGGAAAAGATGACAAAATGACCTTTAATTTCCCTTTGGGAACTCTAGAATTTTGGCTCTCTGTGTATGTTGGACCGAATATCAGGAAAGTGGCTGCCACCTTTGTTTGTATTCATGTTGCCCTCTTTCAAATCAGCGTTTTGGCAGTAGCCCTGAGACACGCTGTCCGGATTTGGTGTTAACATTCTCACCTATGTTTTCCTGTTCAGATGGTTTTGTCTGCCAGACACTCTTTGGGTGCACACAGTGGTTTCTGTGTTGCCAGCCCTGTAGACTTCTTCAACGGTTTTTTGGTGTAGGGACTTACAAATTGGACCAAATCCTTTTAAAAGGGTTACTTTTTTTTGTTTTTTTGGTTTTTTTTTTTTTTTGTTTTACCAGAATGAAAATGTATTGAACAGGGGAAGAAACCTTACAGTGTTAGTGTGTGCGTGCATGTGTGTGCGTGTGTTTTCTCCCTGCCGGGCATTTTTACCCTAATTGAGCAGGCTCCAGAAACCTTCCGAGTGCATCGGTCTTGCGCCTAGTTCTGTTGGTCCCCCTAGGAGTTGACAGTTACAGCTTTTCAGAGATACTCAGCACATAGCATGGTTTTGGTGGGAGGAGAGCCTTTGCGTAGAAAAGTGTGTGATATAATTCTAAGGAGGGATTGCTGTGCTAGGGCGCCACTGAAGACAAATAGTGTGCCCGAGACTGTGAAAACCCTGCCTTATAAAAACTTGTTTCAACATCGGGCCTCCTGCTGGGACGGAAATAGCAATGTCTACCATTTCGGAGTGAATTTGGAGAAAATGTCAACGTAATATCTCAGGGATAATTTATTTTTGAAAAATGAGAATTTTTTTACTGACTGCTTCTTTTTGGAGAGACGTTTTTAGCGTTCTGAGCTGTGCTTTCCTCCCCTGTCTGGTTTTTAGCTGTTGGTGTGAGCGGCGATGATATCAAAGTAGAGAAATGGACCTCACACAAATCAGCCTCAATTGTTTAAGGCCAACAAATAGCTTCTAGGTAAGAGACAAAATTGCATCTGCTGAAAGGCATGCAGGCAACTGAATGGAATGAACCCGGAGGTCCCTTTCAGTCCTGGGTTTTATGATTCCATGAGCACAGCAATGACCTGTGAAGGTGACACTTCATAACTCATCAATTTGCTGTTTCAAATGCCAGCTCAAGTGAGGACGGGAACGGAATATTCTTCAATAGAAATTCAGCGAAAAGACTAGCAGAAATTGAGTATATGGCTTTGGTTTGCTGAGCCTTTCTGTTGATTAAAGGAAAGGGTGTTTAAAAGTATTTCTTTAAAACCATGAAAATTTATTTTTATTGAATGCTTAGTAAATGCCAGGTTGTCCATCAGATATTTTGTATGCATTGTGGATTCCATTATTGCCATCATTTTATAGATGAGAAAACTAAGGATTGTAGATAATCTGAAGCAGTGTCATGAAGCTGGCACTAAACAAACATTGTCTTAGCCACTATATTATACTGCTTCTCTACAGGAGATAGAATGATTCACCATGCGGGGCATCTCCTAGATATCAGAGCAGCTGCCACAGACAGTTCCTTGTGTGTCACTATCACCTCCCTTCACCGGCATGTGGGGGAAACTGGAAGACCTCTCAGTGGCTAGGGGAGATGCAGAGTAGAAGGGAATTAATGTCCTCAAGAGACAGCCCTCAAACAGTGGGATGATAGGGGGTGGTTTCCCGGTATACATACCGCCTCTCTGTCCCTAAGAAGAGTTCTGAGCCACAGTTCTACAGTGTGCCGCCAGCAAGACTCAGTCCCCATGCAGTGCAAAGGAGTGACAACTTCACTCTGCGTTCTTTATTAATAACTCTTCCTTCTCTATTTCATTGTCCACATTCCTCTTTCCTGCTTCTGGGATCACCTCCCAAATGAAGTTTCTATATTCACCTCCTCATCTAAGGTGCTATTTTGGGAGGAGACAAAACTAAGACACTCCCTAAGAATATGTAACTACTAAATTTGTTACAGGCATAATCCTGCTAATGGACTACAGTGTCCCTGGTGCCGTAGGGTTACCTATCACAAAACCTAAGTTTATTGGGGAATATTTCCAGGGCATCCATGGAAGTTAGTGATAATATGCAGAAGTTTGCTCTTTGGATTTAAATTATTTAATACAAAAGAACCTCTACCACATGTTATCATCATGATTTGTTTGAAGCTTCAAAAATCCTAATGCTTTAGCATGAATATTTCAGGATCATTTTTCCTAGGCTTCTTCCCAGCCCACTCCCAGAAGTGTCTGCTATTAATTTCCTTTGTGGTCTTAGATGAGTCAGAGATTATAGATGAAACGATTGTCTTCTCATTCCTTTTGAAAAATTATACACCAATCTTTTTCCATCTACTCCAAACCTAATATTTAGCTCAATGGATTAAAACAGCTACATTAATTTGGGGAAGAGTTTTATTAAATGCAACGGAAAAATCATTACATACATTTTTTTTCTTTCCATTTCCTGCCATCTTTGAAATTAATGAACCGGTGGAAGGATCACGGGACCATTCTTAGGTGGTATTTTACGTGTGAGAACAGTCATTGTAGAGTGATACACTTGCCCATAGTTTTCATGTCAGAATTGTACCATTGTTTTACTGTTTTCTTCTAATCTCTGCTTTCTTCAGTCTTTGCTTCTCAAACCTCTGGTGGCTTTGCTTCATACCTCAAGCAGAGTCCTTGAGTACATATACCTTTTTTCCTTAGCCTTAGAGGAAACAAGATCCCTTCTTAAGGGCTCTGTTTTCAGTGGAGCATTACCAGAGATTCCACACTTTGTACCAACAGCCAGACTAGCTGAAGGATTTTATTTGAGCAAGTCTACCATCTGCCACTCATGACATATGACCAACTCAATAAAATTGGGCTAAAAATAAGAACTGGTTCCTGGAAGCTAGTGCTGCTTTGGACATTTAACAAAAATTTTGTAAAAGGATTGTGGAGTTAGAACAAATATCAACGAATAGATGTCTCCACAATAAACCTCACCACTCTGCTGCTGAGTTGTCAAGAGTGGGCTTGTACCTGATTAAAGCATTTGGCAGATTTGTATGCAGTGCCAGGGGGCCAGATGGCAAGATAAGATTCTTATGGCTGCCATGCTCAAAAACTATACCAGCAGTAAGACGAATGCTAACTCTTTATAACAACACAGAAACTCTACGATTGTTTTTCATCGGTGAGAACACATTTCGCGCTTTTGAAACACATTTTCAATACCAATTGATGAATGGTATTCATTCATCAATTCTACATTCAGCTATGCTCAGGTTATGTCCATGTTGCCGTGATTTTCCTATTAAAAATTCACCCTATCTTTGTGATAAGAAATAAAATAATTAGTTCAGAAAAAAATTGACAATTGGTATAGATATTTTAAATGGACTTGTTTATTTCTGACTCATCCTTTGAGCCCCTCTCAGCTTGCTTGCTTTTTTAAAAAGCATTTTTAAATTGCTTGTTACGAGCAATGTCTTCCCTTCCTTTCTTTCTTCCTCCCTTCCCCTCTCTTCTCCTCTCTCTCTCCCTTTCATTTGCTTCTATTTCCTTATCTCCTCCTCTCTCCTTCCCTTCCTTTCTTCTTCCTCTTCTTTTTTCTTTTCTTGTTTCTTTCACTCATCTACAAATTTTGTAATGTAAGTGTTTGAGGGAATTATTTTATTTTTGATATCCACTGTTAGGTTCCCTGGAACCCAGTCCTGGAATTTCGTCCTATTTTTAAAATTGTTACCAACTATAAAAGAGGTCTACTAGGAGAATTCGAAACAATTTCAAGTGTAAGTATTTTGTTATATAGTAATATTCATGAAACAACTGTACTTCAGATGTTTCTCCATTTGCAAAATGTCATTCCATTTTAAATTTTAACTCTCTGTTCTAATGCCTCTTCTAGGAAATAAATGTTTTCTGGGAGGGAGATATGATTCCTTCTTTTCTTTTCTATGTTCACTTTTACTTCATCACTTAGCTGTTCTGCCAAAGCCAGAAGTTCAGGAGAAAGGGGAGCAAGGCACTCCTGGGAGTTTGTTAGCCAGGTGAAAACATATGCTAAAATGACATGCAGAGATGTAACATGGTCTACTAGAAAGACATTGAGATGTTAAGGAGCAGAATTAGATTCATATTCCATCTCTGCAATTAGTTAGTTGTCTTGGGAAAGCATCAAGATCTTCATTTGAAATCAGAAGTACAAGTTCCAAACATATATTGCGTTCCTTCAAAGTGCTAAGCATATGCTGACATGCTGGAGAATAAACTGAATAACACAGAGGTAATGTCTTACAGAAGAGGGGGTGAGCTGCAGCAAATAATGATTTGTGTGACAGACCAGAGTCAGGTTCTACAGTGAGAGGCTCAATTAATATTGCTCAGCGAAACCTGGAAAAGAAGCTTGGTTTCTGTCCAAAGAAATCAGGAGCAGAAAAAAGTCAAAAAGAAATGATTTTGCTTTGAATTTTGAAGAATGAATCAGATTTTGCCAGATGAAAACCATCCTGGTTAGGTATAGCATGCATTAAGTAACAGAAGGACTTAGGGAGGGCCTGTGAATAGTGTCTGAGGTGGAAAATTCATTGGCATAATGATGATCTGTGGTCTACAATGCTGAGTGTGCTTGCCCCATTAAATGGCCCTGAGTTCACCAGCTCTCATGGATACCAGAATTCCAGCTGTGGAAATTTTCCTCTATTTCTAATCTAGGTATAAACCTGATCGCCTTGAACCCTGATTGAGTTTGCATCCTGGTTTATTCTCTTTATCCACTCCTTTGTGAACGTGACAACCCAATATGCAATGGCTACTTTGTTTGCAGCATAGCATCCTCCCTAAGGTGCTTCTTCCTGCAGCTACCTGTCAGCTCCAATTGTTGGTCAGGAAGACTCCTTACCTGACTACTAGTATTCCCCACAAGCCAGCACCGTGCCCTGTGGGTTCTCATAGAAGCTAAAGAGTAACAATAGCTCCTGAAGCCATATCATGGGACTGTTGTGAAGAATAGAGATGATAATATATGGAACATGTGTTCAGTTTGGAAGTAAACAGACTTGGATTTAAATAATGTTCTTTTTTTAAAGATTTTATTTATTTTTAGAGAGGAGAAGGGAAGGAGAAAGAGAGGGGAAGAAACATCAATGTGTGGTTGCTGCTCACACAACTCCTGCTAGGGACCTGGCCCATAACCTGGACATGTGCCCTGACTGGGAATCGAACTGGTGACCCTTTGGCTCTCAGATCAACACCTAATCCACTGAGCCACACCAGCCAGGGCTAAATAGTGTTCTTACTGAGTGAGCCAAGGTCAATTATTTAACTTCTCTGAGCCTCAGTTTTCTTATCTATAGGATGGGGCTAGTAGCATTATTTCCTTGGTAGAATAGCTCTGAAAATTTCTATTCAATGAATATAGATTAAAAACTTGCTATATGAAGGTTACTGTTCCAGAGACTGAAGGTACAGCACAGGACAAAGTCCCCTGAGTCCCTCTTGGGATTTAGACAGGAAGCAACAATTAACTACATAATATTATGTCAGGAATTGGAAGGGGATTGGATGCTGAAAAAAGAATAACAAATGATAGAGGGAAAGAGAGAGAAACAGAGTGGTGAGGGTAGTGATATTGCAAAGGGGGACCAATGAGGGCCTCACACCCCCATGAAATGAAGGACCAAACCCACAGAAATCTGGAAGAAGGGCATTTTGGGGAGAGAGAATAGAAAGTGGAAAGGCTGTGTGAGGAACTGAATCACACCCCCCCTTTCAAATGTTGAAGCCCTAACTTCCAATGTGGCTGTATTTGGAGATAGGGCCTTTAGGAAGGTAATTAATATTAAATGATGCCATAAAAGTACAACTCTGATCCGATGATCTGGTGTTCTCATAAGAGAAAGAGATATCAGAGATCTCTGTCTCCCTCTCTGCACACTCACAAAGGAAAGGCCACGTGAAGATCCAGTGAGAAGGTGGCCGTCTACAAGCCAGGAAGAGAGTCACCAGAAACCAGTCCTGGCGGCACTTGATCTTGGACTTTCAGCCTAGAGAACTGTGAGGAAATAAAATTCTGCTGTTTAAGGCACCAGCTTGTGGTATTTTGTTATGGCAACTTGAGCAGACCGATGCCAGCTCCGAAGCTGAAAGAGCCTTGGCAGCTGCAGAGTAAGTGATGAGAGACAGTGCTGGGAAATGAGATGGAGAAATTGTCAGGATCCTGGACACCTTTGCCATGACAAGGAGTCTGGATTTTATGCCAAAGGTGATGGATATTCTTGGAAGACATGCTTCAAGAAATGAAAGGATATGATGCATGTTTTTAAAAGATTAATCTGGCTATGGAAAATTGACTCTGGGCTGGAAGAAGCTTGGCTTGGGGAGAGCAGTGAGGTAGGCCAGGGTGTAAGACCAGGGAAGAGGTGGTAGGAAGTGGCTGGGATACATTTACAAGATGGAGCTGACAGAATTTGTTGATGGATGTGAAATGGGACGAAACAAGTCAGATTGACTCAGAGTTATTGGTCTGAACAACGGGATCAGTGATAGCGATGGTGTAGAGACTGCCGGTTTCGTGTCTGCAATGCTGTTCTCTCCGCTCCGGTCTGGCTCACTCCCCGCCTGCACGTCTTTACTTACATGTCAGCTCTGCATGCAGGCCTTCGCTGACCGGCCTACTTCAAATCGTGCTGTCTCTCCATTTCCCTCTCATGCCTTACTTTTCTCTATAGCATTTATCTCCATCTAACATAGTATATGTTTTACTTACTTCATTTTATGTTTTCTAGAATGTACACTTTATGGAGCATTATTTTTGTTGGTTTTGTTCACGGATTTTTGGTTCATTGTGCTTTGAACACTGTTTGGCCCATAATAGGTGATCAATAAATACTGATGAATATAGGGATGTAGGAATGCATGAATGAATGGGTGGAGGTTGGAGAAGAGAAATAAAGAAATGTATTAATATGCCTTCTAAACAGCCACGTGGAAACTTCTAGTAGATTATGAACTATATAATTAAATAAGACATTTACAGTGACTGGTACCTTGCCTATCACTTAGTAATGATTATTATTACAAGTATTATTATTCTACTTTTAAGCCCTCTGTATCTACCTATCACTACACTTTTGTTGAAATTATCTAAGACCTGTAAGTCTTAGTTCTGTGGCTCTGTGGTTGGGAGAAAGTGACAAGCAAAGAGGCCACAGCCCAGCTTTGTCCTATTGTAGCCAGGACACACAACAGTCACACAAATGGACACTTATGCAAATTCCCTGTTCCTTCATAGGCTCTCATCTCTGTGCTGAGTATAAATACCCATCTGTGGTCAAGGACGTAATCAAGCAGGAGCAGTAATCAAAACGATGTGTGCAGCAAAATCAAAATTCTTTACATCAAAATCAAAAACACACAGTAAATTATAGGAATACATGGCGTGGTTTAATCAATGGCTCTAATCTTGCTTACAAGATTGATACAGAGAGAACAGAGATTTGGTTTAAAAGTGGTCAAAAGGGACATATGAATTTATCTCATAGACTTCAGCATGTTATGACTTATTTGCAAATAATAAAGTTTGCTATATGTCTCATCATACAACTGTTCTCTTTTGTCACATGAAGACAAAAAAACCTTTAGTGTTTGTCTTTGTACAGTGCCTTGCAGAGTGATATGCCCTCCAAAAAGTTCATTTACAAGTCAGATGATGTAGGCACGAGGAAAAAAACGGCTAATGTGCTTGTACCTGACAGTGTTAAGTAGACTCTTGTTTTAGCTATGAATTGTGAGCCAAAGGTTTGGGATGGTTATTTTGTGTCTCTCTGAAAAGTGAAATTTTTAGCTTGTTTGGTGACTTTTTTTTTATTTTCTCAAATTACAGAGTTGATATTTTACTTGCCCCTCTCCATCCTTAATAAGTAGCAGTCAAGAAGCAGGTTTATCTTTTAAAGATATATTTTCTGTTTTTAAAAAGTCCAGAGTTATATAAGAAAAAGCAAATAAATTTGAATTTAAAAGCAAAGGTTTTACAGGTATAGAAGGAAAAATTCCCTTACTTTATTCACCTAAAGTGCACTTTATCCAAAATTATCCCAGTTGCACCTCTGTAGAAGTAGATTTTTTACCTATAACTTTTTTATACAAGAATATATCTTTACATGCACATACTGTCTACTACAAAAGGCCTCATAATGAGATCATGCTTCTTTGCAGACATGCTAAGAGAGTTCAAGACGAGGGACAGTTCAAGTGCAGAGCACTGCTCACTTTCATTCAGTGTCTATGTCTACCTGGGGATGTTGCATGTTCAATGGGGATAACATGAACTTTCTAGGTGTTATCTGGACCTTGCATCCCTCCTCCATCACTTACCAGCTGTTGTTAGTTGTTGTGATTTACTTCCTAACCTGTTCTCCTACATGAACATGCCACTCAAGAAACCTACAGTGATTTTCAGTTCTTTCCTTTCCTCAGCCTCATATCATATCGATTGTATGTCCTTAACATAAGTGTTGTCTCTCTCACTGGTCCTCTCTTCTATTCCCACTGCCAGTGTTTAGGTCTTAGCATCTTTTATCTGGACCACAGGGATGGCTTCCTGAGTAGACTCACCTCACAGATGGCCCACCATCCTTCTGTCTTCCATCCTGTTGCTGCAGTAGCATTTCAGCAATCCAAGTTAAATCCTATTAGTTTCCTATTTAATTTTTGTCACTGCTGTCTGTAACTAGAGGATAAACTTATAGCCTTGACAGTTTATCATTTAATGTCCTTCATGATCTTCCTGACCTCTTTGTTCAAAGGCACACGTACACACACACACACAACACCCCACCCTCCAGGCACACTCATCCACTGGCACTACCTTTGGCATGACAGCCTGTACCTAACTCTGTGCCTTTGCTCTAAATAAAATCTGTAAAACCTCCCTCTCCACCCTCTTGGTCACTTTTTAAAATTGTTTTTAATATGTGCTGCTTGTGAAAAATAAAAGAACACCATGCAAATAAGAAGAAAACAGGAAATTTATTTAAAGCTTGCGAGGGAGTCAGCCGCCATCGCTTGCATTTGGCAGAAACTCAAAGGCAGGCAGAAGAGTGGGAAATTTTCTTAGTACAACAAGGGGAGCCTCCAGTTGTGCTCTGATTGGAGATTGTTGTCGTGGAGAAGCTGGAATTGGGCTAAGTGGAAATTGGTGTCTGATGTGGTTGGTTGGAAAACGTATTAGTCTTTATCTGGTTGGTCCTGAGTTGGAAGGTGTGGGTGGCAGACAAAACTAGGGATGGTGGAAGTCATTGACCACATCATGACCGTTTTGCGCCAATTTGCTGCAGAGGTTATAGTTTTGCTTTCTGTTCTGGTTGCTGGAGAGACTGTGGTTTGGCTCTTGGTTGGTTACAGCAGAGGCTGTGGTCAAAGTTCTGTTCTCATACACGGTCTGGTCATTGTCCATTTGTGTATTCAGTCTCTCATGAGCAATCAGTATTTGCTGAATGAGTAACTGAACAATTCAACTCACTAAGTGTCCATTCCCTCCTCTTCCACTTCAGTGATACAGTTCTCATGTCTCAGCTGCTTTAAACCTCAGGAAATGATGTGTTCCATTCTTAACGTATGGAAAAGGGAGATTCCACAGAGATCTAGATGTACTGATTTCAAGAGAAATCAAATTTCCTTGCCCCAAGAAATTTCTTAAGCCTTTCCCCTTAAACACTACGTCATACCACCATCCTTAGCTGAAACAGAAACTTGGGAGCGTGTGTTCGCCTGCTTTCCACAGTCCATTCCCCTTGTTTTCCCCAGTTTGGCCTCCTTACCTTGTTTCCATTACATGTCTGGGATGAAAAACACTTGAAGTTGTAATTCTGGACTCCTGTGAAAGTTCTTCTTTTATAGATAAAAAAGCTGACTTTTAGAGCTAACTTTTCCCACTTAAAAGCAATAACATAACATCCATTCTAGAAAGGAGGTCAGGCAGATGAATGGCGTTTATACAGAGCTTGACACTCTACCAAATGTTCTAAAATAACATACTGTATACTGTATGAATATTTAGATTTTGTTTTAATAGAACTAAAAATCAACATAGAATACAAAGTGAATATCTTCTCATACCCTCATACTGTATGAGGACACAAGGCTATAATGATGCCATTGGATCATTTAAAAGCTGGGTTCTAGTCATGTGTTTGTGATTGGTTTGAAGAGGAGGAGATGATGGTGATATTTATGCATATGCATCTTTATAGAAACACAATGGGCTACAAGGTATGCCAAAAAACACCCTGCAGCCAAATCATGGAAATCTGTGTATTTATCTCCCACAGAAACTTTTGGTTAAACAAGTTAATTTTGTCTTTAGGCCTTTGCATAATAATTGTATTGGTTTAAATGTGCATCTGCATAGAAATCATTCCTTTTCTTTCAATGGTATGCTTTGGACAGGGATTGATATAGTTTCTGGCAAGTCATTAAATAATAAATTATTGAAGTTGAATGCTTAATGCCTTTTGTGGTTGGGCCTTTAATAACTTGATGCTTGAGACCCTGGTCTGCTCTGTGCTGCTGCTGCCTTTGTCGCTGTTACCAGATAACAGTCATTTGAGTTTTCTGGACTTAGTTGTGTGCACTAATAAATGTCCTCACAGAGTACAGATTTCAAATATGCTCGTTGCAAAGAGGCACAGGGTATTGTTTAAGCTAACATTTTTAATATGACTGTTATGTTGCTCATGAAAAATGTGACCACGTAAATTGTCAAATGGCATTGTTCCAGGAACCTCAAATGACCTCAGATCGTTGAAACCATGGTATGCCGTGATCCACCATGGAGGCCACAGCATTCTTCGTTTTCCCACTGTGTAAAAGGTCATTCCACAAATCACCACTTTACATGGCACAACCATCAGGGTTTCTAGAAATTACCTGAGGGTTATGAATGAGGGTGTGGTAAACAGTAGGATTTTGCCCTGACTGGTGGGGCTCAGTGGAATGAGTGCTGGCTTGTAAACCAAAGGGTTACTGGTTCGATTGCCAGTCAGGGCACATGCCTGGGTTGCGGGCCAGGTCCCCAGTAGGGGGCACTCAAGAGACAACCACACCGTGATGTTTCTCTCCCTCTCGTTCTCCCTCCCTTTCCCTCTCTCTAAGAAATAAATAAATCAAATCTTTTTTAAAAAATTAAAAAGATAAAAACAATAGGATTTCCCCAAATCAGTGGATGGAGTGTAATCAAGTTACTGTATAATGTAAAATGATGAGTGTCAGTGTAAGTCAACTGAGTATGTGCTCATATTATGCCAATTTCAGTGGCAATTTTTAGCTCAGATGTTGTTTGAGAACCAATGTTTTGTCTTTTTGAACCAGTTTTATCTCTATGGATACAAAAGTCTTACTTGTGCAGATCTGAGAACTTGTTGTTCTTTGTTAATTGAAAAATACTGGAAATGATTCTACTGGAGTCAATGTATGAATGCGGCAGTGTGGAGATATAGACAGGGTGAGTTCTGTTTTCTGATATGTTCTTGAATCCATTTTAGCAATTCGTAACACTTTTCTAGACTTCTTGGCTACAGTTCCATATTGACATCGTTTAGTATCAATCAATAGGGACTGTGGGACTATTTTCCTATAATATGCCTAATATCTGGGAAGTCATCCTCTAACACATGACTGAGAATATTGTTTTTAGATACATGGCCACGTGCAAGCCAACATTTAGTGTGCCTCCAGTGTACTCCACTCAGAGCTTTGTGAGCTCCTCTTGTGGTCTGCCCACCCAAAGGTTACCAAACACTCTCCCCTCCCGGTCATTTATCCGGACTGGAGGGGAATGCATTATCAGCTCATCAGTGTTCAGAATCACCTGTCGAAAAGAAGAGCTCAGTGTATGCAAAGTCTCTGTGGCATACAGGTCATCTGTATTTGGTGACAACTATCTTTATTATTGACCTTTTAGTATTTATTCTGAATGTAAAGTTCTCTGTATTCTGTTAAATGTCCCTCACTATTGCCCTCACCCACCCATCAGCCCACATATTTTACTTGATTTGTAAGCATTTTGAGAAAGCGCTTGAAGCTTTCCTCTAAAACTCCCCAGGTAAGATTTTTAACGTGCATGCAGATCGTCAGGGGCTCTTGTTATTGTTCTAACTCAATAGGTCAAAGTCAGGGCCTGAAAGTCTTCATTTCTAACTCACTTTCAAGTGCTGAAAACACATTTTGAACAGCAAGGCTTTGGAGCGGTGCTTTCTAATAGAACTTTCTTTGATGATGGAAATGCTCCACATTTTCATTTTCCAAAGTGACCACTTGCCACATATGGCACTTGAAATATGGCTAGTGTAAATGAGGAGCTGAAATTTAATTTTATTGAATTTTAATTAATTTATATTTAAATAGCTATACCTATCACATTTAACTATGCTAGAAGACTCAATATAAGCCGTTATAATTCATTGGCTTTCCCCAGTCTCAAGAAGGACCATCTCAAGCTCAAGGGCTTCTTACGTATCTCTGAGTTTCCGGAATCTTCCATAGGGCCAAGAACATCATATGTGCATAGTACATGGCATTTCTATGAAGAGATCTAGTCTACAGTTATGGGAGCAGATTCATAGAACTGTCATATAACAAAGAAATCTTTTTCTTTTTTAAGATTTTATTTATTTATTTTTAGAGAGAGGAGAACGGGAGGAAGAAAGAGCAATGTATGGTTGCCTCTCATGTGGCCCTCACTGGGGACCTGGCCTGCAACCCAGGCATGTGCCCCGACTGGGAATCGAACCGGGACCCGGTGGTTCCCAGCCCGCGCTCAATCCACTGAGCTACACCAGCCGGACACAAAGATTTGACTTTAAAGCTACAAAACCTGGTGTGTAGGTAGTTCTGCCTCCACCAATTACAGGATAATTCCTGATAAGTCACTTAATCCCTCTAAGCATCAACTTCCTCATCTCCAAATTGCAATCATGATTATGGTAATACCTACCACACAGTGTTGCTGAGTTTCGCACATGACACGTTCGCCAAATCACCTTCTCAAGTGGTATCTGCTATGCAAATGCTAGTTTTGTTCTTATGGCAACACGTGTGCTTTCCCTCCCCTAAATACTATATTTTGGGTAAAACAATACAGAAAGATGCCTTATGTGGACATAGTTGCATCTTAATTGGAAGGCTAAATAATTAACATGAAGCCATGTGCAGTTTTGCATCTTTCCTCACATGGAGAGAACAGTTCTGATGGCCAAGGAGGAAAGCTTTAGCAAGTGTCTTTAATTTCACTGCACTGCATTTTATTTTATGTGGAAATTAACATAATATTTTTGGTCTGGAATTTTGTGTCTGATTTAATTCCCCCGTAAAAATGTGTTGTAAATGTTTTGCTAAGTCTGATTGCAATTGTATGAATCCATCTCATTTTAAAAATACCACTTTCCAACTTGCCAAAAACCTAACTTTCCCTTTTGTTTATAGTGATAAGACAAATAAAGGGCATATTTTCTTTTTGTTTCTCTTAAGCAGATTTGATTTGGGATAGTCTGTTTTACTTTTCATATCATATATATATATCACAGACATTGCCTACTTCATGAACATAACCACAATAGCCAATATTTAGTAAGTATGCAAGGCACTATCACTTCCGTTGTTACTAAGACTGAATAAACCTTTAAGCCTTTTTACAATCTGCTGATTGTTGAGTTCTGAAAATATTGATAGTCTTCTTATTACTTGTGATGGTGGGGAGCAGCTGTCTAGTGACCTTGGTACAATCATGATTTATAAATGGACCGAACTGGGAGCTTCACCAGAGCGATTTAAGAATGATTGATTAAGACAAATCAAGGCATTTTTGAAAGAGGACAGATTGATTTTCTGTTTTTTAGTGAAAGTGTTTATAGCTTGTAATGCAGCTGTTTGCTTTTATATAGTCTTCAATAAGCTTCATAGCCCTTATTAAATAATTTAAATGTTTTGTTTAAAATTCGATATTGCAGTGAATTCAACTTTCTATTTGCACTTATCAGTGTATCTTTGTAGATATTGTCCCTTCATTCTAGATTGCATTTTAAAGTAAATCAGCCAATCTTCATAAACGTAAAAGCCGACATGATATGTTAACGATCTCTGGAGACTGGATCAATGCTGTGTTAATTCTGAGTTTCTGTGGCAGGAAAATAGATCAGAGTTTAGACGGATTCTGGCTGTCCCTGTTGCTTTCTCTCCCACCTCCCTCTGCAGTTTGGCTTAGATGCAAAACACTTGATTTTCCTCACCACCTTTCAGGCATGATAGCCCAGAGGACCTCTGGCTGACCAATAAGCAGGAAACTACTAGGGAAAACTTTCTTTCATAAATAATGATGTAAAGAATTGTGAGAACAACATTTTGTGCTATTCCAACCTTGACTAAATGAGAAGTGGAGGTGTAGCAGCCATCCTCTGACCAAGGAGATAAAACCCAGAGGCTAAACGCATGAGAACGCAAAGACATAAAAGAGCCCAGAACCCTACCAGCCATGACAGCCCTCCATACTGGCAGACGCCGTCTTATGTAAGACAAAGAAAATGCTCCATCTACCGTTATTTGAGTTTTCTGTTGTGTGACCCAAACATCCATAACTAGTAGCTTCACAATTGTAGAAGAAACCAGACAATTGGAGGCAAATGTGGAATTATGTTGTACACAATGACTGTACTGATACAAAAAAATGGCTAAAGCATAGTTCTAGAGGGCTGAATTGGTCTCCCTAAAGGAAAAGACCATGAAATACAAAATGACCCAGATGGAATGTTTATAATATCTGATGATCTGTTTCAGAAATTATCTAACACTGGAATCTTCATAAGAAGACTCGATGTGTCCTGGGGCAAAGGCCTCACCCACTTCTGAGTGGCCAAATTTCATCTTTGGACCATGGCTGAGAAAGAAAGCAAAGTTGGGTTCCATTTAATGAAGCTGAATCTGTCTGTTCCTTAAATTTCCATGGATTGCTAGTAATTTTTCCCTTGAATCTAGCTAACCAGTTGACCATATAAAAGGCACCCAAATAGTTGAAGACCATTATCCTGTAGCCCTTTAACTTTCCTATTCTTTGGTAGAAAAGATCCAGTTTCATTTATTTCTTATGCACTTGGATTTTCAGGTACCTCATCACCCTGACGGTTTTCTTTTTTCAGATTATGTTCATTTCTCTTTTTAAAGTAGGGTTTCTGCAAATGAATAGTTTCCTCCAGGAGCAATGTGACCTGGCTCCAGAGGAAGCAGCATTTTACAGAGTGTTTGTGTGTGTGTGTGTGTGTGTGTGCATGCACACTTTTAGTTGTATATTGAAGATATTTATATGTGTGAAAGAACAAAGAATAACAATAAAATGAGCACATGTATATAACTCCCACCAGCTTGCCCTGCCTCTGTGTACCCCTCACGGAGCCTTTCCTTTCCTTTCCCACTAAAGTAAACAGTGTTCTGAATTTTGTGCTTATTTTTCTCATCTGTCTCTTCATACTTGTACTATACACCAAAGCATTCTAAAATATATTATTTAACTTTACGTGTTTTAGACTCATTTAGAAAAAGAATCATACTGAGTATAAATGGTATCGTAGTGTATATATTCTTATGAAGTTTGATTAATGCTACTTGAAATTTATGTATGTTGAAGCAGTTAGCTACAGTTATTCATTTTTTTACTGCTCACTATTCATCTCAATTTTGCGAGGTTTAATTTTTCCCTCCTTTCCCTGATGAACTAGTTTGAAATTATATATTGTACTCTTTTTTTTCCTCTAATCTCTTATTGCCCCGGAAATGTTAGCATATATAGTAAATTTTTATTTAATCAAAATCATATGCTTCTATTGAGTAATAATAATATGATAAATAATTGGGCTTCAGCTATTGTTGTCTAATATTTAATTCTTTTTTAACCACATGAAGCAAACATTTTTAATATCAGTAATGCTTATTTAAATTCAGTCACTTGCTAGTTTCTGGGTTCATCTCTTCTTGCATCTTTCACTTTGCACTTGGGATAACTTTCCTTCTGCCTGGAGTGTTTCCTGTATAAATTCCTCTAGTGAGGATCTGCTATTAAAGCCTTCCCATTTTTACTTGAATAAAAATAGCCTTTTATCTTTTATAGTGTAAATTAGATTCACTGGGTTTCAGCTCCTTGTTTCTTTTTGGCACATTGAGAAAAGTATCCCACAGCCTGTTGCCCACTGTTGCTGTTGACAAGTAAGCTGTCAGGCCAGTTGTTATTCCTTTGAAGTTATTTTTTCCTCTTCTTTTAATATTTTCACATTGTATTTTGTCTTCTGCAGTTTCACTATAATGTCTCCAGGTGTGGGTTTCTTTTTAAGTATCCCTAGGATTTGTTCAACTTCCTAAATCTGAAGACTGAGTTAATAATTTCTAAAGCATTTACAGATTAATTCCTTTTCCCCGCCCCCATATATTTACAATCTGTTCTTAATACAGTAGCTAGAGGGTATGCTTCTTAAAATTTAATTATATTTCTTATGTATTTTTTTATTGTTGTTCAAGTACAGTTGTCTCCATTTTCCTCCTACTACTCCCCCGCCTCCCACCATCCCCACTCCCACTCCCCACCCTTGATCCTACTCCCCTTTGGTTTTGTCCATGTGTCAACTGTTATTCCTCATATTGCCTCTCTCCCATTCCATTTCTCTTGGGGTTTTACCTAGGAATAATAACTCTATGTTTAAATTTGAAGGAAACTCCAGATTGTTTCCCTAAAGAGTTGTACCATTTTACTTTGCTACCATCAATATATGACAGTTCCAATTTCTCTACATCCTCACCATCACTTATCATTATTTATTTTTTTATTTATAGCTTTTCTAATGGTATTTCATTGTGGTTTTGATTTGCCTTTACCTAATCCTAATGATGTCATGTATCTTTATATATGCTCACTGGTCATTTGTATAAATTTTTTGGAGAACTCTTTATTCAGATCCTTTGCCCATTTTTTTGCTTGGATAACTTGTCTTTTTATTTTCCTCTTGCTTTTATTAACCCTTTGCTATCAGTTAAAAGTGAGTAACTACTGAAATGACCACATTTTTTAAAAGAAGAAGGAGTGAGAGAAGAGAAAAGAGAATCAAATAGTGTGGAATCCTGGCAAACATGATAAATAAATTTCACAAGTTATGAACAGGTGAATATTTGGTCTACTAGAGTAGGGGAGGAAAAACTTTTTCATGACCCTGTTAGGGTTCCTGCCTGGATCAGAAAATTAAACTGACAGAGACATATTATCAGTAGAAGAACATATAAAATTATTTCATTTAAGTTTTACATGATGCAAGAGCCTTCATGAGAAAATGAAGACCCAAGGAAATAGTTAAACCTAGGTATTTTTATGCTAAATTTGATAAAGAGTGAACAGTCATGGAGAAATATGATAGATCAAAGGACACAAGATAAGTATAATAAACTGGGGGAAGTTTGTTTGACAAGGCCTATTTGTTCAGAATCTTTTAGGCATCATTTGTCCTCAGAGATAAAGATGCTCCTTTCTTTCAGGTTTAGGGAGGGTTCTTCTCACATGTGAGGGTTTTATGACCTGTTTCAGGAGAGAAGGACTGAGGGGAAGTCAGAGTGACCTTTCTGTTCTTGTACTTTTCTCAGACTCCTTCAGTTTAAAATATTCGGGGAGACTTCTGGTCAAGATGGTGGTATGAGCAGACACGGTTTGCCTCTTTGCACAACCACATCAACATTACAACTAAAATATAGAACAACCATCACTCAGAACCATCAAAATTCAAGTTAAAATGAAATCTGACAGCTACAGAATTAAAGAAACCACATCCATCAAGACTGGTAGGAGGGGCACAGATGCAGAATGGGCTGGTTCCTCATCCATGTGATAAATATTCAGGAGGGCTATCTCAGGAACAAGGAGTCCAAGCCCCGCCTCAGGCCCCCCAGCCCAGGGCTTCAGTGCCAGGAAGATAAGTCCCCACAACTTCTGGCTACAAAAACTAGTGGGAATTGAGTCAGTGGAAGAAACTTCTAGAGTCCCAAGAAGTTCCTCCTAAATAACGCGCAGATGGACTCACCTACTTGGACTCAGTGCCTCTGAGCTCCAGCACCGGGATTGCAGCTTGAAAGGCTCTAGTGGCATACAGGGAGAAACTGAAGTGTCTGGCATCAACGTGAGCAGAGGCCATTGTCTCTTTTCTAAACCTTCTCCCCACAGAGCTGGCAAGCTGGCAGATCTGAGACTCCGTCACCATGGCTAACACTGTTAGACCCAAGTTGGAGATACCCAGAGACTTTGCCACACCCAACTTATGGGCCCACCCAAGCTTCTTTTCCATAAGAATGGCTGGTCTTGGCTCATGCTTCACAATTTCCTAAATCCTATCAAACAAGCAACAGCTGGCCTTAGTGAGCCCCAGGCCCAGCACTAGCAGCATCCAGCCTAGATTCACTGCTTGGCTCTGCTTGGGAATCTCCAAGCCCAGCACAAATAGCAGCCATCTCAGATTGCTTTACAGCTCAGGCAGGGTGGCCCTGGGCAAAACATAGGTGGGGGCTTATCTTGGCCTGCACCACTGGGGAACCCTAGGGCTAATGTACCCAGTGGACAGCTACAGACCACATCAGAGCACAACCACCCTGCCGCTGCACAGCTGATTCTCAGGGTAAGTGGTCACAGCTAGTCTTTGCAGCAGATTGACCTGGAAAATCCCTCCCATTGATTTGTCAACAGCAACCAAGGCTCAACTTCAAGAGAAGGGTGTATTCAGCCCACACAAAAGACACATCTCAAGTATCCAGCTTGGGTGATAGGGAGGCTGTGCCACTGGTTCCTACAGGACACCTACTACATTAGGACACACTACCAAGAAATGGAGTCAAAGCAGCTCTGCTTAATACAGAGAAACAAACAGGGAGGCCGCCAAAACGAGGAGACAAAGAAACACTAGCCAAATGAAAGAACAGATCAAAACTCCAGAAAAAGAGCTAAACAAAATGGAGAAGAGCAATCTGTTAGATGCAGAGTTCAAAACACTTGTTATAAGGAGACTCAAGGAACTTAGTGAGGACCTCAGCAGCATGAAAAAGATCCAGTCAGAAATGAAGGATACACTAATTGAAATAAAGAACAATTTACACGGAAACAACAGTAGAATGGATGAAGCTGAGAATCAAATCAATGATTTGAAATGTGAGGAAGCAAAAAACAACAATTAGAACAAGAAAAAATATAATCCAAAAAAATGAGGATAGTGTAAGCAGCCTCTGGGACAACTTCAAGAGATCCAACATTCACATCATAGGGGTGCCAGAAGAAGAGAAAGAGCAATAAATTGGAAATATATTTGAAAAAATGAAAGAAAACTTCCTTAATTTGGTGGAGGAAATAGACATGGAAGTTCCAGAAGCAAAGAGAGTCCCAATTATGATGGATGCAAAGAGGCCCACTCCAAGACGCATCATAATTAAAATGCCAAAAGTTAAAGATAAAGAGAGGTTCTCTTTAACTATTCTATCAGGGGTAACTATAATCTAACTATTACATTATATCTTTTGCCAGATGGGAGGGGGCTGTGGGGGGATGGGTGAAGAGGTGAAGGGGTTAAGAAGTATAAATAGGTAATTACAGGATTAAGAAGTACAAATAGGTCGTTACAGAATAGCCATGGAAATATAAAATGCAGTATAGGAAATAGAGTAGCCAAAGAACTTATACACATGACCCATGGATATGAACAATGGTGGGGGAGTTGCCTGACGGAGTGGTGGATGCTGGGTAGAGGATGCTGCAAAGGAGGAAAAATCAGGACAACTATAATACCATAATCAATAAAATATAATTTAAAATAAAATATTCTGTATGTCAAGGTATAATATTTAGGGCTAGTGCTTCCTGAACTCCATCACTATTTAGAAAGATATGTGCAACCTACACATTGGTTTTAATGAAGCAATTAATGAATATCTCCTATGCCATATTTAATATCAACTTTTGCCCAGTTGTTCCATGGAAACTTAAAGGTAACAATGGAAGGCAATGCCAGAACTGCGGGGCTTCCTGGAGCCTTTAATATGTAAATGAACATTGTAAGTGTTCTAGAGGTGGCCTGGCCTGAATATGAAACCCTTTTACTTTTCCCTGTAATCTTTTGAGAGCTGCGTTCTACCGAATGCACTGGAGAAGCAGAACTTTAAAACATGAATCCCCCGAAAAGAATGTATTGCCATAGACAGCTATTGGGACAGTGGGGCAGGAACGAAGGCCAGTGGAGAAGCAGCAATTGGTACATTGTCTGTCACCCAGTCAGAATGAATACCGAGAGAAGTTTGAAATTTTACCAAATGAAAATTAATATTAATTAAATAGAAAGAGGAAAAAATCTTGGAGGGTTTGAGACAGATAGTTTGTGATTCCTCTCAGCTAGCTGGCATGTTTATTTTTCACTAGAGTTCATAATGGACCCCCTGCTATGTGAATTGGATTTTATAGTCTTGCTTTGTTGTGGTATTTCAAAGAGTTCTAAATTTAACACATGCTGCTCTTCAAGGTGTAAGCTTTGAACAGCCCTCCATTTATGGGCTGGGTTTCTGGCTGGGTAAGCTTCTCTATCTCTATTTAGTTAGAACAATAATTTCCTCAGTGCAGCCTTTTAATTCTCATTCACGCAATATTTTGGTGAATCTGATGTTTTCTAATAAATATGTAGGCAATAGAGCTATTTCTGGAAATAGGAATTGAGAGTTTAATTGTTCCTGGCTCTCTTACTGTACTCTCCACAACCACAAGAAAATAGCCTTCGCTAGTTCCTTTGCTTCAACCTGTAGATGTAAGATATTTTTTAACTATTTTAAGTTCATACTAAACGTAAAACGGATCATTTAAAAAAATTCCCCTAAGGATACTGGCAATGCCTTTATTAAGATATTTAGCTCTTTTTTTTTTTGGCAAAGTAATTGAACTTTTGTTTCAAGGGAAATTAAGAATAGATGACTTGATTGTGAAGATATTGTTTGCAAACCTTTATGGAATTTGTTTTGGGCCAAATTAAACCACACACTAACTCAAAAGACTGGTCCTTTTTTCATTGCTATTTTATTTTGTTTTGCTTACATATTATATTATTATTATTATTTTAACTATAGTTTCAGTGATGGAGTTCTGGTGGTTACTTAGTTTAACTGTTAAGTAGAAGGCTGATGATGATGCAGAAGCCAACCCCTGATGTAATAGTTAAAGCCGGCTCAAGCAGCTAAACTGATGTGATGAAGCAGTCTGACCGCAGATATGCCATCACTGTATAGAATGACTGTGTAGTAGAAAAGTTCTCTGCCTCATTGAGATCTCCTAGTGAGCATGCAAGTATTTTGGAGAATTGAAGAATGATGGATCAAAATGATAGGTTATTAAAATATGACATAAGAGAGGAATGGGGGGTCATGGTCCTGTCTGGGGTGGATGCTATAAAAGATAACCTCCAAAGCTAAGACTAAGGTTGTTTCGTTTCTGACAAAATGCTCCTTATGGTGCACTATTCTCTTCAAGTGACGATTCATAGACCTAGGATCTTTTAAAGTTGTAGGCCCATTGTCTTCAAATGGGACTTCCAGTTTACCCTGCTTGGTTGCACCCAACCAGAGGGGGAAGAGCAGAGAGCGTGGAGGGTCACCGGTGGAACATATGCTTTAGCTTCTACTCCGCTTGCTAGAAGTCAGTCACACAGCTGCATCTTACCCCTGGGACATGGAGTCCAACCATATGCCTCAAGTTGGAAATTGGTTGTTCTGAACATGCAACTATCTCTGCTGCATATATCTGGATATTTGCTTTTTTATGTTTATGATGGGGGAATTAATCTGAGTTATGTCATGGACTTAGTTATCTCCAAAGGAAACAAAATTATACATGCATCTTAATTATACATTTGAATACCAGCCTAATAGTTAATATATCAACATTTTCAGTAACTTCCTTAAAAAGTACTCTTTAAATTAAAGATGTTTTGAACATTCCTGGAAGGCAGACTTTATGGAGCAAAGGATCTCTTCTCAATTTTCAAAACAAATAACCAGGTCATATTTGTCTCTTCCGAATCTCCTTGTGACATCAGACTGAATAGCTAAGCATCACACGTGGCTAGAAAATAGACTTTGACAGCCTGGCTTTGTTAGTTATCATTTTAACAGGTACTGTTAGCCTGAAGATGAAGCTGCCTGCTGTAGTGCTAGTATGCTAATGGAAGTAAATATTCATCCAAGGGCCCAGCCTCCTTTTCTAAATAGAAAATGACATCATGTAATTGGTTTTGTCTGAACTGCTCAGTGGGTGAAAATGTGATTCACATGAGTAAAGGCATGATGCCATTATTCCCAGAGAAGATTCTCGGGGAGGCTGGGCTCTCAGCAGCCTGATTCTTGGAGCCAGCAGGAGTGGTACATAAACCGGGCATCGAACTCTAATCTCATTTATACACTATAGTAACTTTCCTCTCCAATGGAAACGTGGCAGCTCAGTTTTAAAAACAGGAAATGCACGAGTGGTCCAGAATATCACTGATGCCTCTAAGAGAACTCTTTGAATTAAGGAATTGTCTGCTGTGCTCTTGACTCCCTTGGTCTCTCACCTGATTATGTCGTGTAGGTGAGGCAGGAATATAATTATGGCCTTTGGTTCATTCATTCCCAATCTCAAGTGGCAAAGAGGAGCAGGACTTGGAGATGGCATTTACTTATTCATTCATTCATTCAGTAAATGCCAAGCACCTGCTATATGCATGGTAATGATCTTGGTGCTAGAGATATAGCATGGATATAATAAAATTTCTCTTCTTATAGATAATAAGCAAATGTATATATAGAATTTATATACACACACACACACATATATGTATATGTGTATATATTCTAATGCCAGGTAGAGCTAAACACCATGAAGAAAGATAAAGCAGCGTGAAGTGCTAGAGAGTCATGGGGTCATGGCATGTCATGGAAAGGGTGACCTGCAAATATGATAATTGAGTGGACACCTGAATGAAGTGAGGAAGAAAATCATGTGGAAATTTGGGGGAAGAAGATTACAGGTGGAAAGAGCAGCAGAGACGAGGGCACCCTGGGTGAGGAGCGTGCTTGCTGCAGGGTGCTGCTGTGGACCATCACTGTATCTGAGGCTTCTGTTTCATGCTTGAGCACCAGGATGAATGAGACTTTGTAGTCTTTGGGCTCTGTGCTTGGGCTGGGGACTTTAATTTGTCATTTCTAAGCCTTGAGTGGTAGACAAAGATTGGGATACGCTACCACGTTCAGGAAATGCAGAGGTGTATTGTCCATAAAGAATTTTACAACAGTTACAAGTGTGACCAAAGTAGGTCTGCTTCTTATTAGCATAATGCTTAAACCATTTCAGTGATAAAATATTCTTCCCTGCTGGACTGGACCCCCTTCATCTCCCTGTAACCCTTGGTTATAATACTGCTTTCATCTGAAGTGAGCTAGGCACAAACATTGACTAAAACAAAAACCCTTAGATTTTTTATTAGCAATATATCATTAACAATTAACAATACATCAACTATATATTAACAATACATAGTTGTTTTAAAAGAATATATGTGTGTGTGGGAACGTTTACACACACATATGTACACGTATATATGCAAACATATATTCATTAGCATATTTAGCAAGGCTATATCATATTTAGCAAGGGCGTATGAATTTTAAATGAATGACATATTTGGAATCAAAAGACCCTACATGAAAAATGTTAAATTATTAAGATAGAGAGACTAGCATTACTCAGTACCTACAATGTGCCAGGAAGGAATTATTCATAATTTTATTCACGTATTCAAAACCATTTGGTGGTGCTTACTCTGTGCTACTGAAAATAGAATGAAGAATAAAATGATTCACAAAAGTACAAGTGTGGCATTCCTAGTGAAGTTTTACAAACGGGAACGCTGAGGTATGGCAGAGTTCAACTTGTACTCAAAGCCACACAGCTGCTAGGAAAGAGCTGAAACTCACATGCAACTTTTTTCTACGACTTGTTTGAAAAAACAAAAATTAAGTTCAGATGTTGGTATATAGTATATAAAAACAATCAATAGGATAATCCAATGCAAGCTAGCATCTGGTAACACAGAATTAATTAATACTGGGATAACGGGGGAAGGATATGTGATCTTTCCTGTAAGAGCGAGTCTTCCTCCCAGCCATGGTGCCTTATATGAATAATTCTGTGACTTCCTGTCATGCACATGCTGCTTCTCCACACCTCTACAGGGGCAGTATCCAACACAATGCCGTGTACCACCGCTTCTCGAATTTTAAGATGCATGTGAATCTCTTGAGGATCTTGTTAAACTGAAGATTCTGATTTACAGGCTTAGGGTGGGGCTTGAGATTTTGCATTTCTAACAAGCTCCCAGGTGATGCAGATGCTGCTGGTCTGTGGGCCACGCTTTGATTTCAAGGCTTCTACAGTCATTTCTGGCACCAACCAGAAGGGGTCGGGCCCCATCCCTGCTATTTGTTACTTTGCAACAGTGTTTTCTGGACAGACCTTCCAGCAGAACAGCTTACTGGATTTGAAGAAGATACAGAGTGATGGTAGAAGGGATAAACGGGTAAAAGTAAGTGTTACATTGTATTATTGTATTCTGTGCCTCATTCCTAAAGAAACCACAGATCAGCCAGTCTGATTCAGCACAGCTCATCGGAAGACACACGCCCTTATGCAGCAAGGTGTTGTTCACCTTGAGGTGTGAGCGTTTTGCTCTTCGGTGTAACCTCAATTTTCCCTTGCTCAAACAAAACAGAAAAAGCCAATAGTATGTCTGCTCATATCATTCATTCTGGCTGGATGCTAATGTTAATTTAAAGTGCTTTGGCTACTATATCAAAAATTATCCCTTTTGCCAAGTATTTCAATGTGAATATTTTGAAAATATGCGAATTACGTTATTAGAAAATGCTTCTGAAATTTTAACGAGCACACATATCACCTTGGCATCTTACTATAAATAAAAATTTTGATTCAGTGGGTCTTGGGTGGGGAATGAAATTTTGCAGTTCTTAAAAGTACCTAGAGAAGGAGATCCATGGACCACTCCAAGTGGAGAGGCCTTACTTAGAATATTTGATCCTACCTGGAATTAAGATGGAATTGTGTTTGTGTGTGTATTATTCAAAGGGGTGAGGAATTGCTATATTGATGAATAGCTTGAATGATGGAAAGAAGATATGTGCCTCATTACATAGGCCAGTAATTCCACAATTGCATCATTTTCTTACCATGAAGGACTATTCAAGCATCGACTATGTAAAAGTAATTTTGGTCAGTAAGATGATAGTCCATTGCAGTTTTTCTGATATTGGGCTCTATTTTAGAACATTCAGCAGATTCTAAGAGCATAGAAGTACAGGGTCCACCCCAGACCAACCTAATCAGTATCTTGGGGCATGGGGCATGAGTAATGAGTAATCTCTACACCAGCAGCAGCAGCAGCTGCAGCACCTGAGAGCTTACTAGATGTGTAGACGCCAAGGCCCCATCCAGATCTACTGGAACAGAATCTATGTTTTAAGAAGACCCCCAAGCAATTCCTAAGTGTGTTCAGTTTCAAGAGACACTGCTAAGTGGGAGACAATCCAGTATAGTTGCCACAGCAACATAATCGTAAGGCATTAAATGCTTCCTTTCCTGTCTAGTAGTTTGAGCTTCTGCCTGATATTAGGACCAAAAGAAGACAGACAGATAATGGGCTCATCCAAAGCCTGGTACGTTGACTAAACCTGAGGCATGGGGATGGTGTAACATAACAGGGAAGATACAGAAAATGTATCCGTTTCCATGTAACTAGTGCTTTACATCACTAGTTCCACCTATCTTTAGCTCCTCTTTACCATGGTTTTCCCTCACTTTCTTCCACAAAGTCTCACCACTTGCTTCCGGATTGAAATCTATTGAGTAAAAGTTTATCTGAAAGAAATTGAATTGATGATTTAAGTCTGAGATTGCTTGACCATTGACATATGGTCATTGGTCGTAGTCTTGCTACTTTTCAGTAATGCAGTTTCTTATAACAGGGTTAAAACTCAAACAAAAGAACGAAGGATCAAGTATTTATTGTAGAACTACTTTGTGCCTACCATCTTCCTAAAGATGACAGTGACTAATATAAAGGGTTAGTTGCTCGACACTTGTTGAAGATACATGCATTTAACCCAAATGGTATACAAATACTGTGTTAAGTTCTGAAATAGTGAAGGAACATAAAGGAAAGGCCTAACAGTGGAGTATAGGTAGTCTGAGCAAAAAAAATATATATTAGAGCAGGATTACAGTCTGTCAGTTTGAGGAGAGGCTTCACAAAGCCACTGGAACTTTAATCGAGTAAATATAAGGTGTGAGACTTTCCATGTAGAGCCAACAACTTAAACAAAGGCAAAACAATTAAATGGCACAAAGATAAAGGAACCAATAACATGGGAACTTGCTCTTAAATATGCAATGCTACTTTATAGCTTACACTTTAAATTTTGGGCATAAAATTTCACATATGTTAGGGAAATTGTAACAGTTTTTCTAATTTTTATTAAGGAAGGTAGTCAGTTTTGAAAATAAACATATTTTAAATAGGTAGAATTTTCATTATTTTTTCCTCAAGAGTATGGATTATGATGTTTCCTGGTAATTTTTGTTAACTTCAAAATGTAAAGCATAAAGCTTTTATGAAATATTAATTATGAAAAAAGCTTTCCTGCTAGAAATGATCTAAAAACTACGGTGCTAATTTGAGAAAGTTCTTTTCATAATTTAAAAGTGTTCAAAATTTCTTGGGTGTTATGTACTGATGCTTCATGAACTTCATTCTGTTAATATTATACTTGTAAAATCTTCACTGTGTGGTTTATAGAGCCAATTTTGCAGTCTAGCAGTCATGCCTAATTCTTTATATAAATGCTATTTGGAATTTCTGTTGTCATTAAACTCTTCAATGTGGGAAATAGGACTTATAATTCCAATATAAATAAGTATTCTCTCTTTTTTGGATAATAATATTCAAGTGTTAAGAAGCACATGTATTCAAAATAATGCAAAATGATATATACAATAAATTCACATATTTGTTTAATATCTTTAGTTTTTATTATCAATTCTACTTGTACTTGTGTATTTACTTTATCCTCTGCTTTAGAATGCTAGTTGATAACAAATTACATCATTATAGAATAAGTGTAGGCCATCAAATTATATGTTACTATATAAACATATTTTTATTTAGATTATAGATTAATGTAGTGTATTTTCAACAAGAAGATAGTGCCGAAAAGTATTTCAGAATATTATTTTTAAAACTTTGCCAAATTCATTAATTAGGTTGAGCAGTTTTTTGGTGGAGTCTATAGGGTTTTCTATGTACACTATCATGTTATCTGCAAACAATGACAGTTTTACTTCCTCCTTTCCAATATGGATGCCTTTTATTTCTTTTTCTTGTCTGATTGCTGTGGCTAGGACTTCCAATACTATGTTGAGTAGAAGTGGTGAGAGTGGACATCCTTGTCTTGTTCCTGATCTTAGTGGGGAAGCTTTTAGTTTTTGCCCATTGAGTATGATGTTGGCTGTCCATTTCTCACATATGGCCTTTATCATGTCGAGGTATGCTCCCTCTACTCCCAATTTGCTGAGTGTTTTTATCATAAATAAGTGCTGTACTTATTTTATTTTGAAAATATTGTTTTTTCTGTAACAATAATAACAGTCACTGTCCACCCATTTTATCTTTTCTTTGTCTATGGTTATTGTCTGCTGTTTTTCCTGTACCCAGAAGGTAGTGCATTAGGAAGCCCAGTTGCTAAGAGTTGGTGGTTGTACAGTATTTAGTATTACCAAACTAAATGCTTAATAAACATTTCATATTTGTTCTTTTTTGGCTGTATATTTAATTTAGTTCATTTTAGTTAATTTTCTCAAAGCTAATCATAAACTAGTTACATAATAGTCTTTAATTACTGTTTTGGAAGGAACTATTTTTATATACTAGTTGTTTTTTCCACCATGAGATGGTGTGTGTCTTCTGTATCCTTCACTTTGATAATATCACATTGCAAGTCATGCATTAGGCATGAAACAAATAAATAATTTGAATTAGTTCTTTGATCTGAAATTCACAGATAATGAACGCAACTGAAAGTCAATGCTTTTGTGAATAATGATTTTGTTTCTTACAAAGTGTTGGAGGTGGCATCTACTTAAATATCCCCTTTTTATGAAAGAGAAAAAATTAAATATCAGGAAAACTTTCAGGCTTAAAATAAAGAAAAAACATTTAATAATGGTGTGAACCTTCATGAACATCCATAGTTTAATGAATTATTTTACTATATGCCATTTATAATTTAATAAAATCTGTGGTTTTCTACAGCCCAATTTATTTTGTGCTTGAAGGAAATTATTTTAAAACTGTGATTCTCTAATCCCAGAATGAAATTTGTATTTTCTGTCCAGCTTTACAAAGTGTCATACCCATTAACATATAGCAGAGAATAAAAAGGATATTTCTCAAAAATATATATTTGTATAACATCCTATTATATCCCCCTTATGGAAAGTAATACCAGCAATACTTTCAAAATTATTTAACTGTCCGGTAAGCCCCATACAATCTCAATTATAGGAAAGTGGATTCCTTTTTTGGAAATGCTGTTTGTAGTCCTTATTTTCACTCAGAGAAATAAAAAGCAATTTAATTACAAAGAACTCAATTTTATGTATTGGAAAAATACACATAAATGAAGACCGCTTGCCAAGCGGGGCTGTGTATAATAAAGAGAATTTTGAAAACTTATTCTCAAAACATAATCAGAAAGTCACAATCTGTGAGGCTGTTATTAATAGAAAGAACTGTTTGGCAGAAGTAAACAGGGCAAGCAGTCCTACTTTCTTTTTTGCCTCTTTTCCTAAAAGTCCTTTACTGAATTGAGGGGAATTATTTGGGGGTAAGGAAATAGCGGTGGGAAAAAATGTGAGAGAAGTTTTCTCCCTACTTATCTGAACCCTTTGTCTACCTATGGAAACAGTGAGAAATCTGTCAGGCTAAATAAAACCTTGGAATATTAACCAGGCCAGTGTTATTTGAGAGCACAATTCTTTACACCAGCCCTCTTTTTCTATCTAGTAAGCATTATATTCTAATAAAACATAGTTATTCTCTTTCCAATTCTATTATAAGCTTCTTGAGATAAAACCTGAGTCTTCTATTTTGCCTTCCTAACAACTGATACAATCTTCCATCCATAGACGATCCTCCATAAATGTTTCCTGCTAGGTTTACTGATATGATTCTTCCAAAATATATGACCCCTGGCATTTAACTAGCCTTCTACCTCAGGCTCTTCAGCCATATGATGAGGATAATAATTCCACCTGCAGTTAGTTTTGCAGGTAATGGGTACAAAGTACCTAGCATAGGTGGGGCTCTATAACTGATGAGCACTCCATCTTTCGCATATAGTTTCCTGATTGTTCTCGTTCCATCTTTTCCCACTGCTTCATCTTTTGTGTACCCTTAAGTGGCCAATACGTACTTTTATAGAATGCACATATATTTTCTTTTTTTTTTCTGGCTGCCTTTATTTATTTTTCTTCAGTTGAATTTATTGGGGTGATGTTGGCTCATGAAATTACACAGATTTCAGGTATACAGTTCTCCAGTGCATCATCTGTATCTTGTATCTCCCCCCATTACGTTCTTCTGCCTCCCTCTACCCTCTAATGCCAGGTCTTCCCTTGGCATTCATACGTGCACATATATTAATAACGTGTCACATGCTGATATATCAGCTTCACATTGTTTTGTCAAATGCTGTTAACATGAATGGATATGAAGTTGATTCAAAAAAGTCAATGTATGGAACACTTTTTAAAAAATGACTTATTGTTTAAGAATATGCTCCTAATTAAGCCAAGTGATTTGGTTGATTAACCCTTTTCTGGCTCAAATCATAAGTACTTGAACAAATAATTCGTCCTTGGGGTACTTCTAATTAAAAGTATTGAGTTAATACCTTAAAATTATAAGCATGTTTAAGGCATTGATTTGAGTTCAGTTTAGAACAGTTCTGTTCAATAGAAATATAATGCTAACCACATTTGTAATAGTAAACCATGTTGTAGAATGGTATAACACTGCAAAAAAAAACAAAACAAAAAAAAGTAGTATCTTCTTCAAACCATTTCATTTTTTTTAAGATTTTATTTTTACTTATTTTTAGAGAGAGGGGAAGGGAGGGAGAAAGAGAGGGAGAGAAACAGCAATGTATGGTTGCCTCTCACATGGCCCTCACTGGGGACCCGGCCCGCAACCCAGGCATGTGCCCTGACTGGGAATCGAACCGGGACCGCTTGGTTCCCAGCCCATGATTAATCCACTGAGCCACACCAGCCAGGGCAAACCATTTCATTTTTTTGACTGTCTTGCTTCAATCTCTATTCCCCAATTTAAATACCAACTCCAGGAGAACGAGGGTTTTGTTGAGCTCTTTCATTGCTGCATGTCCACATTTTGAAAATGGTGCCCAGTGCAAGAAGACTCTCTATCAATAGTAGTTTTAAGTGAATATATGTTCTTATGATTTTATGTAGCCCTAAGCTTTTCAAAGTCAAATTTAAGGGAGGGGACTCAGGAGAATGCTTGCCGGTGCTTCACATGGAAAAAAGCTTTTGAAAACCAGCACTTAGTTATAATAGATTTGTATTTCATGGAATCTCATCTAGTGGGTACTGATTGATGACGTGAGCAAGGCCTCATATATTCTTTAGCAAACTTGGAAACACAATCTTCCAGCTGTTTCTTAAGATTTTTTTCAATTAAAAAAATAAAGTGAAAAGCATAACTGTCAAATAAAACTTTGTACAAGAAGCACACTTACATGGTCGCCATCTGTATCTTACTGTGAGATTGGATTCATCAAACATAGAACCTGGAGTCAATAACTGCGTATTCCTCAGTCAATCCTTCACAAATCTCATTTTTTTAAAAAAAATTTTTGTCTTGATAAGAACAAGAATGAAAACCAGTATGTCTCAAAGTATTTATTTTTTAAAATTATTTCTTTGTTCTTGCATTTCTGATTAGTTTTAACTTCTCAAGTAAATTGTAAGCTGCTTAAGGACAGAAATAAAAGCATACTTAACTATCCCTTCCTATTCCTAGGACATAAGATGAACCCTGTGCATGGCAGGTGTTCACTAAGATTCAGGCGTTGGTGATGCTAATGCTCTTGTATGGAGTTATTAGTCACATAGAAGTCCATTTTGAGCATAAACACAATTTATTGGCCTGGATACTTTCAAGACAATTCTGAGAAACACATTAACCAGAGTGGGGCACAGAAGGTCAGAGCCAGAGGGCCTCCGCTGATGAACCTGAGCCTGAATGAGCTCAGCTAATTAGTGGCAGAGCCTCATTCTGCTGTACTAATGTTAAATATCAACTGAGGCATGTTAAAATTTTAAGAGTTTATTTGAGTAAAAATTGATTCGAATACAGCAGTGCCAACCTGGAAATGGTTAGAGGCACTCCATGGACAGGAACTAGAAGAAAGACTTTTATAAAGATGAGAAAGCAAAACAAGGAACTTACTGGATTGGCTGTTGCCTAAGTGGTTGACTTATTTGGGAAAGCGTTAGTTTGCTGTTTGTGGTTGGTGTCCTTAGGCTTTGATTTTTTAACCTTGAGGCACTACACACTTAGGTTTTCTTTGCTATTATGGTAGGCAACTAAGGCATTACAGCCATCTGAACTAATGGCCTTCTTGTTTAGTTTAATACCAGTAATTCTTCAGAGTTAGTGTGCATCTCAATTATGTATAGAAAATATTAAAAATGACCCTACTCACAGATGCAGACCTACTGAGGTGCTATTTAAAAGCTGTCTGGGTCTTAGAGAGTTGCTCTGAAATGCAAAGAGTGTGCATATCTGAGTATCTGGGGGAAGTAGAGAAACCAAGGTGGAGGGATCAGGTTATCTACTGCACGTAACAATTTTTTTTGTAAATGTATAAATTATAGGATTGACCGGATAATTAGTTCCATGTTAATTTATTATAGATTTGTTTCTACTTGTTTTTTATTAAACTTATTGGGTTGACATTGGTTAAAAGATCGTATAGGTTTCAAGTGTACATTTCTGATTCGTGATCTATATAGGTTAATTTCTATTCAAATTTCAATTTATAACAGGAAAAGAAAAATTTTAAATCACAGATAAAATGATGTTTCAATGTTGTTTTAGGAAATGAAAATTCCATTAAAGTAGCTATTTAAGGAGGTTTTTTTGTTATTATACCCCAAAAATGTTACATTGTGATAAGGAAAAATATATAAAACTGAAACTTTACTAAACTGAGTGCAAATTCAACATGCTACATGTTTATACTGTTAAGTGTGAAATGGAAAAATAGTTGAGTGGAGTTAGAAAAATTAATTAGAGTGTAGGCACATGAATTTATGGAACATTTATTCTGAAAACTAAATACCTAAAGTATTTCCAAGCCAATGAGCATTCATTGTTGTGGGCATTTGTTTTCTAACCTACCCAGTTCCTTAACTGCACCTTAATTTGGGCTTTCAGAATTTTCACACTTAAATAATCACCTATTGCTGTAATCTTGCAGGACATTTTTAACCAGTTAAAAGTGAGGACATGGGAACATTTGGAGTTTCTGTGTCTGATCTGTTCTGAAGCTCCTCAGAGAACTTCTACAGTGATTAAAGTCCAGCTGTTTGGATAACAGTCACTTCATTTAAGTTTTCTGTAACATAACCCACTTCAGAGGTTTGTCTGAGATGGAGCAGTTTTTAAAGATAACCATCTATTTTTTTAACAGTTTTTTAAAAAATTTGTTGTTGTTCAGTTACAGTTGCCCCCATTTTCCCCCATTGCTCTCCCCTGCCCACCCCCTCTCCCATATTCAATCCTAACCCCCACTTTGTCCTTGTCCATGGGTCCTTTATGTATGTTCCTTGACTTGACCCTTCCCCTCCCTTCCCTCCCCTCTCCCCTCTTTCCTCGGGTCACTGTCAGTTTGCTCTCTATTTCCACGCCTCTGGTTCCATTTTGCTCTTGTTTGATTTGTTAATTAGGTTACACTTATAGGTGAGATTATATGATATTTGTCTTTCACCACCTGGCTTATTTCACTTAGCATAATGCTCTCCAGTTCCATCCTTGCTGTTGTGAAGGGTAGGAGTTCCTTCTTTCTTTCTGCTGCGTAGTATTCCACTGTGTAAATGTACCAGAGTTTTTTGATCCATTCATTTACTGATGGGCACTTAGGTTGCTTCCAGCACTTGGCTATTGTAAATTGTGCTGCCATGAACATTGGGGTGCATAGGTTCTTTTGAATTGGTGTTTCAGGGCTCTTAGGATATAATCCCAGCAGTGGAATTGCTAGGTCAAAAGGCAGTTTTACTTTTAGTTTTCTGAGAAAATTCCATACTGTTTTCCACAGTGGCTGCACCAGTCTGCATTCCCACCAACAGTGCAGTAGGGTTCCCCTTTCTCCACATCGTCGTCAGCACTTGTTGTTTGTTGATTTGTTTAGGATGGGCATTCCGACTGGTATTTTTTAACCACTTTATAAATGTAGAATTTGTGTATTTTTGTGAGGACATTTGAGGGCTGAATAGGAAAGACATATTCATTGTAGAAAATTTACAAAAGAATATTGAAACACAATTCTCAGTTAATTCCCTTTTAAAATTTTGGTCTGTTACTACCATTTTTTTCCCCTCTTCAGATCTATACATAAACTAAATGTAGTTGGGATAATATTTTACATGGATTTTTGTAATTTGAGTTTTCACTTATAGCATGAAAATTTTAACCTTTCATCATAAAACATTATAATAATTTATGATACAAACTACATGATATTTGAGCCCTGGCCAGGTTGCTCAGTTGGTTAGAGTGCCTCCCCAATAAACCAAGATAGCGGGTTCAGTCCCTAGTAAGGCACATATAAGAATTAACCAATGAATGCATAAATAAGTGGAACAACAAATTGATGTTTCTCTCTCTCCCTTCCTCTTTCTCTCTAAAATCAATAAAAAAAAGGTTTAAAAATCTACACGATGTTTGATATTGACTTCAAAATATTAGGGAGGGGAGTGATACCAATGAATGAAGTGTAGTTAGAACAAGCTAGCACTTAGTTGATATTTGTTCAAGGTGAGTAATGAGTACTTACGAGATCTTTATGTGTTTCTTCTACATACTTGCATAAGTTCAATATTTTCTGTAGTCGAACAATTTAAAATCTTATTTTAGTTATACTATATTTTCAATTTAGATGTTTATTAGAGCTTTAGATTGTTGATAGTTCTTACTATTGTAAACAGTTTGCAATTCCTTACGATTTTAAACTGTGATTAGCAGAGGGTGGGTAGGGTTTTTATACAGCAGATGTGTTGCTGCCACTCCCATATCCTTTCACTAGGCATGTGCACCCAGCCCGCAGCCGCTATGTATTTTGGCTGCTAATGTTTCCCCCTTGAGAAGCCTGGTAGGTTATGTTACATCCCACACAAGGGTGGCACCACAGGCAATGACTCACTTAAATAAAGATATAGATATGCAACTCTTTTGACTCTAAGCAGGATTTTTGCCCCAGATCTCCCAGGGATTAGGCTAATTTAGATTCTAGATCTTTGCCTAGTTTTCCCCTACCCTATCCTGCTTCATTCACTTCCATACAGGTTTCTCCTCAGAGTCCTCCCTCAAGAAGTCAAAGGCACAGGAATCTCTTTCTCTGCCTTTGATTCTGGGGAACCCAATGAAGAAAAAATAACTAATATGGAAGTATCAGATTTCTGAATACAACCAGGGCTGCCTCTCAACTCAAAGGCTCATGCTTAAAATGACCTTATCTTTTTTTTTTTTTTTTTTTTTGACTAATTGAAATTTCTGTAAGGAAGCTTTAATTCACTTTAGGAATGTATTAGCATTCCCAGACTCACCCAGATCATTTAAAAATCAATTGCTCTGTAAGTAACAAATGGGCATTTTTACAATTTTTCTGTCTTCTCACGATAACCTAGTATCAAAATTTGTCGAACTGTATTCAGTAACTTTTTTTCAGTATAAACACAGTAAAACTCCAAGTAGGAGGAATTCAATGAGTGTGTGTAAATTTCCTGGATTTAATGACTCTGTCCTGGGCAGTGTTGTCATAGAGACCAACATTTCAGTTGCTAGCTTATGTTATGAAAAATGTAACATAGTGAAGCTTCTTAGCTCTGTTCCATCTCAGCAGTGGCATGTTAAGAAGACAAATGGAGATTAGGAAATATTTTTTTTCTAAATAAAATACCTCATTTTATGTGGTACCGATAAGCACTGTTTACAACATTAAAGAATTTAGTCCTCCTACATTTAGTGAATACCTTAAAAGCATGTGCGGCTCTGCCAGGGGCTCAGAGCCCGCAGTACTGGAATGGGGTTCCTAGTCCCAAGACTCTATCATGGGGAGGGGACGGGAGTGTTGGGGAGCAACCTGTAAGTACAGATCTGTAGCCCAGACTTGTCTGGAGCATGGTAGGGCACAGGGTGCAACTTGAGCAATGGCGTGAGCGGAGTAGAAGGGAACTCAGGGGAACTCTGCTGGGAGCCGAGTATTATTTTTCTCATTAAAGGTGAATATTACGTAACTAAAGTATTTCAGCTGAATGATCTAGAGAGATAAACAATCATAAGAAATGAAATGTCTTCGTATCATTATATAAGTGCCTGTTTTATAAAAAGCACAGCTTGGGTGCACACACTTTCTTCTCTCTCCTTCCTCCACTAAATTCTTGAAGTCTGAAAGGTAGCTTTGGTCTACGGCCATACCACCCTGAACGCGCCCGATCTCGTCTGAAAGGTAGCTTTGGTTTAGGGTTTCAAAATGTTTATGTTGTAGCAAGTGCTTTTTGGGGTTGAGCAGGAGATGGAAATCATAACTGCCCCCAGAAATCAAGTGGGTCCAAGCCATGGAAGCAGCAGGAGACTTGGCCGAGGTCTGGGGTTTAAGGTTGGCCAGGCCAGGTGTGATGCCGCCAGTCACTGCACCAGTGCAGCTTCAAGAAGCTTCACTTTTTCCAAGTACTGTTTTGAAAGAGTTTTAGATTGGTCATGTTCATGTTCAGTCATCCCCAGAGGCAAGAAGGAAGGAATCTATGGAGAACACTATATAACATGTCTTGAACCAACAAGAGAAAACTCTTGCACCTTGGTAGATTGTGTTATTGTCAAAATATTTGCTGCCCGTTCCTGTCTGTCCTTCCTTATTGAGCCCCTCTTGTCTAAAGGATTGTCCTTGTGGCCCCATTGTGAAGGCTGGAACAGGTGTTGCTCTGCACAATGAAATATAAGAAAAGCAATAAAATCCATTTCCCAATAAAAGTTCTAAGAGATATTGAGTAACTTTGCCAGGAAATATTCTAGGCCATTCAGCCAGAGTTTTAGAATCATTTTGTCAATTTCTACAAAGAATTTGGGATTTTGATTGGGATTGTACAGTACAGATGAATCGGGAGAATATTTATAGTTTAAAAAATATTGAGTTATCTGATCCATGATATGGTATATCTTTTCATTTATCTTGTCAAGTTTTCAGTGATCTTTTATAGTCTTCAGTGTGCAAGTCTTTCATACCTAATGTTCAGATTTATCCCCAAATATTCCAAATTTTTATGCTATTATTTGTTTTCATTTCAATTTAGTTACTTGTTACCAGAATATAGAAATAAAATGGATTTTTATATTGATATAGAATCTGATGATTTTGCTAAACTTGCTTATTTGTTATAATAGATTTTTATAGTTTCCACTAGATTTTCTACAAGGCAAAGGTGACTTTTTTTTTCCCTAATCTAGTTGCCTTGCCTTTTGGTACTGGCTAGAACTTCCAAGATGATATTGAATAGTAGTAGTAAGAGTGGATACATTCGTCTTTTTCCTGATCTTGAAGACAAAGCATTTAGTTTTTTATTACTAAACATGATATTATCTGTTGGCTTTTCATAGATGCTCTTTGTCTACTTAAGAACGTTTCTACTTTACTGAGAGTTTTTGTCAGGAATATATGTTGGATTTAGTCTTTTTTTTTTACATCTATTGAGATGATCACATGATTTTTGTTGCTTCTCGTTGTTATTATGATGAATTACATTGACTCATTTCCAGAAGATAAAGCCACCCTTGCATTTCTGGGATAAAGTCCTCTCTTTGTCATGCTGTAGTGTTATTCTGTGCATATAATATTGCTAAAACTTTGTTTCCAAATTAGCCATCTATGTTGATGCAGGATATTGATCTCTGGGGGTTTTTTTGCATGTGAATTTTTCCGATTTTGGCATTGGGGTAAAGCTGGCCTCATAAAATGAGTTAAGGCATTCCATTTTCTTTCAATTTTCTGTAAAAGTTTGTAAGTAATTGACATTTTTTCTTCTTTGAAAGTTTGGTTGAATTCATCAGTGAAGCCATCTGGGCTTGGTCTATTTTATATCCTTATGTTTCCACTTAACTTTTTGTACATATGTAATACTGCAAACTGTTTTAATGTCCTTGTATGCTAATTCTAACATCTGTGTTCATTCTGCATCCAATTCCATTGATTGATTTTTCTACTTTGTATGTGTTCTATTTTCTTACTTTTTTGAATGAATACTAGACACTGTGAGTTTTACATTGTTGTGTACTGTATATTTTCTATTTGAATATTTTTGGTTTTGTTCCAGACTCAAGTTACCAAGAAACTCCTCAGTCTTTCTGGATTTTGCCTTTAAGAATTTTTTAGAGAATAACATTGCTCAACCTACTGTTGATTATTTCCCATTACTGAGATGAAGCCTTTTTTATTTTCTCTACCCACTATCCCATGAATGACCTTTCCCAGTCTGGCTAGTGGGAACAGGTATTATTCCAGCCCTGGGTGAGGTCTGGACATCGTTACCTCTAATTCTCATGGGTTGTTCTTCCCCCAGCCTTGGGTAGTTCCTTCCATGCATGCTCTGATTAGTGCTTGGGTGAGTACTCAGTAGAAGCCCTGTGCGAATCTCTGGAGTTCTTTCTTTCTGCAGCTCTCTTCTCCAGTACTCTTGCCGCAGTCTGCCTGAATGAATTCTCCGGCCCACCTCCTCAACCCAGGGAACCCCTGGGACCCGCCTGGGTTCCTATGAATAAGTTGGGTGATACATAAGACTCAGCTCACTATCCATCATTATTTGATGTTCTGTATCTCGAAAACAGTTGTTTCTTATATTTTGGCTATTATTGTTTCAGGTGGTAGGGAAATTCTGAGCCCTGTTATTGCTTTTTGACCAGAAATAGGAATAACTAAGTTGACTTAGGAATCAGTGTACATTCTTGTTTCAAGATATGGTATGCTGAAGAAATTGTCTCCAAATTGTGTGGTATGTCTTGGCTACATAATTTACTAGCAAAACTGTTCATTTTTAATGAACAGTTGCTTTGTCAACCATTTTTTTCCAACCAGCCTGTTTGTTCGTTTATTTGTATTTATTGGAATGAAATTGGTTAATAAAATTACATAGTTTTCCGTTGTACAATTCTGTGATACATCATCTGTATATTGCAATGTGTGTTCACATTCCAAGTCAGCCTCTTTGTTAAAAAAAAATCCCCACTTCCTACTGACTTACGTAGAGTTCCATTATTTCAGCTTCTGAAAATAGCCTTTCTGACATGTAAAGAACTTATTTGACTGTGTGTGTGAGTCACTCACTTTTATGTAGATTGAATAAGTTACTGAATCTTCCAAATGGAATTCTGGTGATGTTGATAAATCCTTCAAATAGGTCTTTTGTAAGTTTGTATCAAAGAAAGTTTTATGGAAATGTTTGGCATAATTACTATCTTTTCTCTTCTTCCTTTTTTAAAAATAACATTGCAAAGTAATTTAAGCAGGAAATGCTTGTTTTTGTTGAGTCAGATTTCCTCCTGTACCTATATTGGGGAGTAATTTAGTGGCTTATATTCATAGTTTCAGTGTGATAAGATAGGAAAAATAATATATTCCCTCATTTCCTGAATGATAATGTAGGCATAAGTCAGGAACTAAGAATTTCTGCCTTGAATATGATAGGATTAGACCAAAGCACAAATATTCCCAGAAGTAGAATTATCACCTATTTAGTCTTGAATTTGGAAATTTGTTTTCATGCCTCCATTTCCATAATGCAAAGGGTACTTTGTGTATGTTCATTTTTCTGTTTATTTCTTGAATTATTTTTTAATTACATAAGTGCTTGGGTAACAATAGCATGATCATGGAAAGGAAGTCAAACAACTCAGATAAAATGAAATCCCCTGGCATGACCTTCATATATCTAACCTTTTTCTGTACAAGGAGGGAGTCATTAAGATGAAGTTGACGTGAGTCCCTACCACTCACTGATGGCCCTGTGATCCTCTCTGACCCCATGCCTGCCACCTTTGAAGTTCAAGTGCTCATGGGCCGATCTCTCCTCTTGCAAAAGTTTCCCTCTGCACTGTGATTTTCTGTTCCAATCATTTATACACGTTACCCATCTTTTGTTGATTTGTCAAAATTTCTGGTCATCAGGGCACCACCTATTCTATTGTGTGGATGAGAAAGTGGTACAAAATGAACACTGACTTTTTTAAATGCTTTATTCCCAAAACAGTTTCTGAATTAAGAACAAAAGTAAATATATCATTGGTTTAATTTTCTTGTCTAGGTCGCACAGTGAATTAATTTTCTTCTAATTCCAAGATTGTAATTATACATCATTAGATTTTAACTGGTAGTTTGATTTTTATGGTGGGTTCCAAAGGTACTATAAATAGTAGTTCTATTTATAGTAGATATAGGGCTCTAGTTTGCTTTGGGTCTCTGGAAAAGTTACTAAATCTCCATATAATTTTCAGAACCTAACAAATGGGAAAATTGCAATATTTTATTTCTCATAAAGTTTTCAGAGTGCTGCTTGCTTTAGCACGATTAAAAGGTGAACCTTAGGTCATCCTTCCCTTGCATTTAAGAGTCTTCATTTCCATCCCAGAAGATTCTGAAAAGGAATAAGTAATGAGTTAAGCATTTGATATACTGGAAGAGAATAGGAAAACATTTTGGAAATATTATTTTTCTCCTACATTTTGAAAGTTTCTATTTATTTTTCTCTAAATTTTTTGTAGATGTTCAGAGGTATTTTAGGTTGAATTACTATGTGTTTAAGGAATTCTAAGACAATAATTACCAGGAAATTAACGCAAATTGCATAAGAATGTGTTCTAGACAAGCTGTGTCTTGTATTGTGGTGGAGAAAATACAATGATCCATCACAATATTTTAAAATTAGTAATGTACTTTAAATACTTGAACATTTTCTTTCATTTCAGAAGCTAGCTTGTTCTTAAATCAGAAAACAAAGGCCAGCTGCCAGAGTGAATGAAGTACTTTAGGAACTAAAAGAGGGGAGAAAATAGGCTTTTCTCAGTCTGTAATTCTAGATGTTTTTTAAGTGTGTCAAAATGCTTCCCTTGTCAGGTCTTTAAAAATAAATTTTTATTTTTTTCCTTATTGCTCAAAAAGTTCTATAATTCTTTTCCCTCCAGAGCAGTTAAGTCACTTACTCCTCCATCCCTCCCTTGCTATTTTCTTCCTCCCTTCTTCTCTCCCTCCCTCCTTCCCTCCCTCCCTTCCCTTCCTCCTTTCCTTTTCTTTTTTCTTATCCTTCTCTCCTCCCCTCCGCTCCCCTCCCCTCTCCTCTCCTCTCCTCTCCTCTCCTTTCTTCCCTTTCCTTCCCTTCTTCTCCATCACATGTGGTTTACATACTAGCTCTAACACTGGATTGTTTTGATCTCGGGTGGTAACTTAACTTTCACTTTCAGACTTCCAATGTGTAAAGTGCCAACGATACTTATCTATTTCACAGACCTGTTATGATAATGATTGAGTCACAATATGTGAGAAGCCAAACATCGTGCCTGGTACCTTAATACTTAATAAATGTTTTTTTTTTTTTTCCTTCTTTTTACCATCCTCTTTTGTTTGTTTGTTTTACTCTGAGATTTTTTCCCCTACTCTGAGATTTAGTTCAAAATCTTTTTAAAAAATCTTGAGGAGGAAGAGAGATGAATCCATGAACAGAAAGAGAATAGCATCACCAACAATAACAATAATGAACCGATATTATACATTTATTGAGCACTTGCTATGGCTAGTAGTCGTTAAGCCCTTCACTTGCATAAATTCATTTTTATTACAATCTTCTGAAATAAGTGCTGTCATTATGTATAGTTTATACTTTAGGAAGCACGTCCTTAAATTAAGCCAAGACCACACACACAGCCAGTTTGTAATGGGATCCAAAACGCACCTCAGCACTTCTGCCTCAGACCCTGCACACTTGGTGCAGCTGGTGCTTGGAGCAGGGCTGATGCAGACAGAGTGTGAATCTGGCTCTACCTGACCTGGCCTTACCTGCCTTTATATGTATTTATTTGTTTGTTTGCTTGCTTGCTTTTAACCAATCATGGCATTGATCTGCATTCGCCTCAATACCTACCTCAGGGTCTTTGTCTGTGCTAGTCCATTCTTTCTGCAATTTTTCCAGACCATCTAAACTTAGCAAAATGTTATTTCCCCAAAAAGGCTTCTGTGATCCCTCTATTCAAAGTAATCGAGTTCCTTACCACACAGCCGTCTTATGTTTCCATGGCTTGCTTAATTTAGAATGCTTAGGAATAGTAGGATGTTATTATCCATATTTTTTAGGTTTTCTTCCTTGTTTTCTGGTTGCCCCCTCAAGGATATAAGCTGTAACAGAGTGTGGGCATTGCCGTTTGGTTTTCTCCTTTATCATCAGTGCCTAGTTTTATTCTCCTTTATATCAGTGCCCGGCACATAATAAACATTTAATGTGAATGACTGAATGAGAGGCTTGTATTTCATACTGTGGTGAAGGTATGTCCCAGGTTTATAACATATAAAGAGAATTTACTCTCCAAAAATGTGGGGCAATTTATATGTATCCCAACCTTGCCATGATTACTAACTAGAGATTTTTCTCTGTCTCTTTCTTGTGTGCCTCTTAAGGAAATGATGGTGGACAAGGTCCACAGGCACAACTTAAAGCCATGTAGGGATGTAGATTTTCTTCCCAGGGTCCTTTTTGGTACGGAGTGGCTAAGGGCCTTCTTAAATGCTATCTACCACTGGTGCAGCTTGTAAATCAGTCAGGGAAAGACTGTGGTAGGCAGACCCTAAGTCGATGCATGAATCAGGTTGACCTGTATCCCACGAAAAATAGTCTTTTGTTCAGTGGAATAGCTAGTACAAAATCTTCATATTCCTATTGATACATTTAAAACTAGCCTTCATGCTTATTTTTAAAATAATAATAAGCATGGAGGCTAGGCAAGAGACAATATCCTCATTTTATAGGTGGAAGAACTGAGTCAGAGAAGTGACTACATAAAGAAAAACTAGCCTGTATGGGTCTCTGTGTGCTGGTCTGCACAACTTTGAAGATATTAGAAGTTTACTTGATATAAAATGTTAAAGGATGGTTATGATTACAATAAATGATATATGTATTTGTGTCTGAGGAATCTGATAAATAATCATATATTAGATGTACTAGTGAATTTAATTGCTTGGAAATGAATTTAAAAATCTACAAAATTTTTATTTAGGCTCATACATTTAGGGTAGAAAAATATTAAAATATGGAAGTAAACAGCAAGTCTGCATTTATTTTGTGTATAACTGCTGCCTATATATACTAATAGCAAGTGTTTCAAAATTTTTAATGTATTAAATTTTAAAAATTGAATATTTGAAATACCCATTTGTTATTTGTTACTGAACTTTAAAATGATATATGAGGACTTAAGTAAATATTATCTGTCTAAAAGTAATTTTGGAAAGTAATTCAGAAGATTGTGTTTTGAATACAATTCTGCAATTCTGCCAGCAATTATTAAATGTATTTTGAGGAGAAAATTACCCAAGTTAGCCATCTTATCCTTGGCATTTTCTGAAAAGGAAGACTTTACTTTTGTTTTTGTTTGTTTGTTTTTGAAGGCTGCACTAAACAATTACAAGACAATTTGTTATAAAAGATTTAACCATGCACTTGGCCATAAGATGGATTGTTTGTGACTGCTGGGTTATAGTTTTAGATAATTTTATATAGATCTGAACATTACTTTGACTACTGATGATTAATTAAAATGATTATCTGTGTCAATGATAAACAAACAAGATCAATAAGATTTTTTAATAAATGTACAGATTATGTTTTGAATAAATAAAATATGGAAAATATCTGGACTCCACATGAATTTTAAAAATCAGTTAATAAATAGTAGGCAGAGAAGAAACTCATTAACTAAAGACATTTAGTTTTATTTCTTAGGGAGTGCTTTTTTAAATCACGTCATTCATTTGCTAGTTTAGTGCATAAAATATTTTTCACAACTACTTAAGATCCATATTTGTCTTTTATATGATAATAACTTTCTGAAATTTCTTTTTATTTCTTGGTCACTATTTATCTTTTAGGAGGATAATAAAGCCAATAACAAAAATCTATTTCTGTATCAAACTAAATGCCAAGAATTGAAATATTCATTTTATAGCTTATTTTATATAACTTTCAAAATCATTCTATGAAATAGAGTTGTTTATTCATGCTACAAATATTTATTGAGCAACTAGTACATATGAATTCTTTTAGGAGCTTGGAATGCATGGTAAAATAAAGTTGGTGAAGGTCCCTGCCTCCTAGAAATTACATCCTTAGGGGGAGATACATTCAATAAAGAAGACAGTTACAGTTTGCGATGCATTATAAAGGACATAGGACATTGTAATTGTGACTAACCCGCAGACAACAGGTTAGCTTTTGCTGCATCGCAACCTTGGGTCATCAAAAGTTAGTGACCTAAGACAACTCTTTACTGAGGCTCATGTTTCAGCTGGTTGCAGTTTGGGCAGGGCTCAGCTGGGTGGTTCTGCTAATCTAGGTCAGGATAAACTGAGTTCAGTTGAAGCAACTCAGTTTTTAGGAGCAGTCTTCCTTTTCAGATTAGGAGGAGGCTGGTCGAAAGTGTCCTCTACCGGGAGGGCCTGTGCTGCCTCACCCGGTCTCTCGCGCTGTAGCAACTGAGCCCAGATTTTTCCCACTTCGGTCACTTGGGCAGGGGTTGCAGGTGCAGCAGGAGTCATTGAGGAAGCAAACACGTTGGCCTTTGCTCCATTCTTCTGAGAGTATGCCATATAAACATTGACCAGACTATCTACGAGTCTTCCTGTGTCGCCCATCAGGGCCGCACACCCCATGAGAAAAAGAAAGCTCATTCTGCTGATGCAGTGGTATTAGTGAGCTTGTCAAAGTCTACCTTCGTACCAAGCGGTATGTCTGTCTAATTTTGTCTGTCTAATGTAATTTTCATTCAGAAAATAAGCATTTTACTGTGATCTCCCTAACTAGTAAGAACAATAAAACCTTAGGAACTTATCAATATTCAGAGAAAAATGAAAGAGTTGCCTTTCTCATAGAATGCTGCTGCTTCCTTCTTTGGTACATGCAATAGAGGGACGCCTTCTTCAATAGAGGGATTCCCTGGCCTGTCAAACATTAGTGCAGTGTTAAAGCAAGACACTGAGGAATTACACTGGGGGAAGTCTGTGCATTTTTGTCACCATTGTCATTAGGAAGCCAGAAAGATATACAGAATGAGTACCAATACTTTGTATCAGGCGTTCAAAGAAGAGAAGCTAAAGAAGGTCATATAGCAGAGAATCTTATTTCCAAACTCTGGTCCACAAAACTTAAGGGATTTTTTGATGTTACTTAAAGTCATATAATCTTGTATTCTTAGTATGTGTGCTAATATTTTCCCTTCAAAGGCCTTTGTATTAAAATATTCTAAAGGGCCTGGCTGGTGTAGCTCAGTGGATTGAGCGCGGGCTGGGAACCAGACGGTCCAGGTTCGATTCCCGGTCAGGGCACATGCCTGGGTTGCAGGCCAGGTCCCCTGTGAGGGCCATGTGAGAGGCAACCATACATTGCTGTTTCTCTCCCTTCTCCTCTCTCTAAAAATAAATAAATAAATAAAAAATAAAATAAAATAAAATATTCTAAAGGATGTAATCAACTTGCCTACATTTGTAGTGAGGGAATCAGTATGTTAATTTGCTACATTTTATTAAAAAACAAAAACTCACATAAAGTTAATATTTTGTGGTGATTTCTGTGTGATTCACAAAGTGTTTCTCTTTACTGGCGCCTTTCATTAATTCATTCAACAGATATATTTTAAATGCTTACTATGTGCTCAGTGCTGAGTTAGGTCATAGCAACACAATGAAAAATGGCCCCATGCCCCTGAACTTGGAGCCAGTTAGGTGCTAGGTGGACAATTCAGTCTTTATACTTTCTAAAATCAACCTGCAGATAATATCTTTAACAAAATCATAATCATGATGTAAGAAATTTACTGAAGGAAATCAGAAAAAATCACATGACACAATTTAGCTGGATACAGTATTCCAGTGATTATTTTAGCAGTTTATTAATTTAGGGAAAGGTTATTTATCGGAAACATCCATAAAAATCAGTCCACGAGGTATAAAGTAGCTAAAGAAAAAGAAGCATAGTCTAAAGAAGTATGCAGACCCTGTTGAATACCTTAAATTCTCTTTCTTGCTACACAAATTTATTGCTTTGTTTGAGAATTCAAGTACTTTACACCAATACAACTCGTGTTTTGGTGTGGGTTCCATATACTATTCTGGTCTCTAGTATTGTAAGGATATTTAAGAGATATGAGAACCCAGTCCTGCCTAAAGTGTTGACATCTTTGCTTTCAATTTAGATGTTAGAAGGATCCATTGTGATATGAGCAATAGCAGCAGGAATCACAAAATTCTAGGGATCTCCGAAGTTGTATCTTAGAGTCCCCTATGTGTACAAATAGTTCACACTATCTTTAAATGATTTTTCCTGTAATTTAGTAAAGAAAACTTTTACCAAATCTTTATTCCTCACCTTTATGCAGTGATTACAAGTTCCTGCTCAGATGTCTTCTTGCCTGAATCCAGGTCCTAGAGTCGCTCTTACTGTTTTTATGACCTTGAGCAAATGGCTTAACCTCCTTAAGACTTCGTTTCCTCGTAACACGGAATTTGAGATGGAGGTCCTGAATTCCTGGTGGGGTGATCGCTACACTTAAAGGAGATCCTGCCTGCAGCAGTTGAGACTGTGCCTGGAGCGTGGCAAGCACTCCCGAAACTTGGCCTTTGGTGTTTCTATTTGTGTTTGTACTCATATTTGCATTAGTTCTATGAAATATGCATAAAAGGTGTCACTGTTTCTTCGTGCAGCATGAAAGACTGGTGAAGAAGAGTTTTCTCTCTGTTTCTTGCCCTCAGTGCCTGGCCCAGCTACTCATGGCATGTGTTCTCTTTTTAAGATTTCTGAGATACCCTAACGACTCACCTCCAGACACCCACTGGTCCACCTGAGAGTTATCTCGGTCCCCTCCCTCTGTCTCCGCCATCTGCACTGGAGAAACATACCGTGGTAGCCTGGACCCACCAGACCTAGGCCTTGTTCCCTTCATGGCCTGGGGCAGAGAATGCCTTTTCCACAACAAAACCAACCTGTGCCAAACCAAATCGCTCGGCACACTTTCTAACCCCAAATTCATTTCTTCTCTTATTTGCCCAGTAACCTCCCTCCTCAAGGGCCATGCCTAGCCTGGGAGAGTATGCCTTGCACCCCAGCATTCCCAGGGGACTAGCGCAATGCCTGAGGCATAGCAGGTAGTCAGAGTGTGCTCCTTGGAGAAATGAAGGCGCAGAGGTGCCCTTTGCTTTGGAAGCAAGTGGGCTCTATGCTGGTCACCACGACTGTGCCTCCCTGTCTGAGGGCTTGCTGAACCCTGTCCCACCTCCTGAGGCTGCCTCTGGAGACAAGCCTGTGCCAGCTTGGTGGTCTACCCAGAAAGACCAGACAGCGGCACTGAGCCTGCCAGGTTTTCGGGCTGGATGAATTGACATGCTAACCAGGGAAAAATTCCATGAAAGGGCCATCGGAAACATCCTCACTCCAGGATCTTTGGCCTGCTATGTATCCCTTCTCTGGAGTCAAGTTCCCCTAAATTAGTGGCTTTTGCTGGACAATGTGCAGTCTTAAGGTGTTAGCATATATTTACAAATAGTCTCTTTTTACAAAGATATTAAAAAGTGTAGCAGTGTTTAATATATGCCATCATTGTTAGGGGGCGGATATGCATACTTTGGGCTTCTTCTTGTTTCTGTTATGCCTGTTTTATTTCTCCTAAGGTTGGTACTTTTTTTTAAGGTATGGGGAATGCAATTCCAAAAAATAAATAATCAAACAAATTAAGAAATAAAATTTATATTTCATGGCCTTACTTCATTTGTTGAATGCATTTTACTTATATGTCTTTGTATTACTAAGATAATTTTCCATATTTAATATTAATAATGACAACTGCATTAGAAAAGTTATGTAAGCTTAAAACTAAAATTAATAGTGTTTCATGGGTGGGCTCTAAAGATGGTCTAACTATTAAAAATATATTATTATGCCCTGGCTGGTGTGGGTCAGTGGATTGGGTGCTGGACTGTGAACCAAAGGGTTGCTGGTTTGATTCCCAGTCAGGGCACATGCCTGGGTTGCAGGCCAGGTCTCCTGTAAGGGGGTTTGGGGGGCAACCACATATTAATGTTGCTCTCCCTTTCCTTCTCTCTCCCTTCCCCTCTGTCTAAAAATAAATAAATGAAATATTTAAAAAAAAGAAAAATATATTATTAAAGATTCCATAAAGGAAAAATACTTGAACTATTCTGACATTTAAATCTTTTCGTATTCTTGTCAGCACTGCTACAGAACATGATAATGTGATATTAATAGTCATACATTTTTCTGAAAATTAATTTTTCACATATTTCAATTGACAAAGCAGATGGACATGTTTATCATTTGAAATCTTATATTATTTGCAGAGTTATTAATATACATATATCCTTGTTTGGAGGAAATGAAATGCTTATTTATTTTCTGGCACATGATTTGCATTTAACT